>JAKOGI010000765.1:310134-418450 GCA_029747015.1 Carnegiea gigantea | reverse complement strand
AGGAAGTTAAGAACTCATATCTAAAGCTAAATCAAATACGCAATAAACAGTAAAGAAGATTCACGTATTTTAAAGTAACCTCAGATAATTGGAGACAATTTTAATTAGAAATCCATAAATGAAGATTATAAAACGAGTGATAAACCTAAAAATTATTTTAATTCACATGAAATAGAGAGAAAGAGAAGAAAACGGTCAAAATAATATAAAACAAATAAGTAGGAAGAAACAAAGCTGATGAGGAGAAGAACTAAAGCTTAAAAGAAGAAATCCATAGCGTTCAAGATACGTAAAAAGTAAGTCTGGGGTAAATTGAAATCAAAGAAGACAAAAGTAAATTGGGGCAGTTGAGAGTTAGGTCTTGATATAAAAAATACATCACTAGAGGAATAATGGTTTACTTTTTATATTTTTTCATAAAATTCTTTAAATTTGTATCGGGTCCCGGTTACAAAGCTCGGGTCCGGTTCCAAATTTCAGGACCCGGTGCCGAACCTAATTATAACCAAGTTCTAAATTCTGTAACCAATCCCAAAACCGGTTAACCGGGCTTGGATCCGTACCCGCTGGGTCCAAACTAGTCCTGGATCTAGATCCGGGTACCCGGTTTCTTTGCTTGCCCCTACTCACAAGAGTCTATGTCAGACTTTCATGTCAAAAGTCGTTACTCAACTTCCACAGAACATCCTTCTAAGGATTCATCTACTCTTTCCCTATCAGAAGGTCTACCAGAGACCACAAGACACCTTCTTATTTGTCAAACTACATTTACAGCAATGCCACAACACATCATTCAAATTCTGTCTAGCCTTTTTGCCCCCAGTACAATGACAACTATATGTTGCAAGGCTAGACTCGTAATAAGAGGATTTACTCAGAATGAGGCTGTGGTCTACAGTGAAACATTTTCTCCTATGGTTAAGATAACCACCACAAGAAGCCTAATAGCCACTCCAGTCAAGAAGAAATTACCAATTTACCGATTAGATGTCAACAATGCTTCCTCCATGGTGATTTAGATAAGGAAATTTACATGAAACCCCCACAAGGACTCGAACTTTCTATTTCCAACATAGTTTGCAAATTAAGAAAATCCTTGTACGGGCTCAAACAAGCCTCAAGGCAGTGGTATGCTAAAAGTTCTAACACTTTGAGGGCTATATGCTTCCAACATTCTAAGAACGATTATTTTGTACTTTGCAAATACAAACAAATTTCATTGTTTTCCTTGCAGTTTATGTGAATGATATTGTGATTAATTACATGCAACAATCCAAGTGAGATTATAGCCTTGAAGAGCTTTCTTGATGACAAGTTTAAAATCAAGGACTTAGGGAAGCTAAGTTACTTTTTAGGCATGCAGATTATAAAAATCTCTCATGGCCTGATTCTAACTCAAAGGAAATTTGCTATGAATTTACTAAAGGAATTTTAGTGTGATAACCTTCTAGCCACTATACGTCCTTTAGGTTCTCTTTCCAGAAGATCTACTAATGAAGACCTTCCTACTGATGCTACTAATTGAATTATCTCACAAACACTAGATCTGGTATTGCTTTCTCAGTCTAATATCATAGTGAATTCCTTCAAGCACCTACAAAAGCTCATATGACGGTAGCATTACATACCTAAGGTACATCAACAATGATCTGTGATTCTGATTGGGCTCAATGTCCTTGCATAAGAAGATCTGTTAGTGACTTCTTTATAATGATGGGATGTAGTCCAATCTCTTGGGAATCTAAGAAGCAACCTACTGTGGCATTATCTTCTGCAGAAGCAGATTATGAATCTATGAGGGAAATGATTGTAAAGCTTTCTGGCTGACCAGAATTCTCTCAGAATTACAAGTACGATCTATTATGCCTATTCCTGTTAAAAATGCTAGCTTACCAGTCATATATATTGCTAAGAATCCTATTTTTTATGACAGAGCCAAGCACATTAAATTAGATTGTCATTTTGTTAGAGCTAGTTAGTTAGTTAGCAGCTGGAGTTAGTTTAGCAGCTAGCAGATGTCTTTACAAAACCCCTTCGTTCACAGCATCATCATCTCCTTAGTAAGTTGGGGGTATCCTCTTGCACACCCTCCAACTTGAGGGGGTGCAAGAGCTAGTTAGTTAGTTAGCCTGCGGGAGTTTTTTTTACCAGCTTAGTTGAGTGGTTAGACCACATAACAGATTGATAGATTGTTATTTTGTTAGTTTTTGTCGTACAACTAGCTTATCCTTTACTCTCTCTCTCTCTCTCTCTCTCTCTCTATATATATATATATATATGATCACAGCTTGTCTCATTCAATCATTAATTCATAATGAGAAGTCCTAATGAGAGATGTTCTTCCTTCTTTTTAAAATATTTCCTCTTGTTCTTCATTTGGAGCTCACCACTGTTAACAATTTTTTGCTTCGGGTTAAGCTTGAGTGATGATGCGAATTGGTCTACACATGCTGCTATTTGACGAGGAGTGTGAGGATGCTTGTTAGTTGTACCACATGTGTGCCTTTGTTGTCATGTGCCACATCAATTATTGGGCCTTTTCATGCTTAGGTTGGGCTTTCTTCACTGGGTGTTCGTATTTTATTTTGCTAGCTAAAAGAAATGTCCCTTGTCTTCAATCTCTCCACCTCGGAGACTTTGAGTTTTCTTTCAAATCATTAGGTTTTAGTCTTAAATGAAAGGCGATGGGCAGTCTAGAAGCACCAAGTGCAAGCATTTTGGCTCTAGCTATGAAAGTTAGTAATTTGCCTCTTTTTCTTGTACAAAATAATTTCTTTTTTAGGGGCCCTATTTTAAATTGAAGTTTATAGAACTGAAGTGAAAATAATATCATGTCAAGGTAATTCTTATGCAATTTTACTTTTCAGGCCATGAAACTCACATTGTAATATTGGCCAGAATATTCATTGTAATATAAGCTAACACAGTAACACACATGCCGTTTCTGTAAATATCTTAAACTAAGATTTCCTTGAAAAAAATTTAAACTGAGATGAGTTCAAATTATCCGCCATAAACAAGGAATTACTAGAACATAAAATATATACAAACATACACCTAAAAGATAAATTTTTTGTTTAAGTTATTATATACAACCAGCCCAAAGGTTATAGTCCTGACCGTAGCTAGAAAAATGAGCAATTTAGTTATTTTTCTTTTTTTTTTTGAATAATTTACATTTTGGCATCTTAAAGAATGGAGAAATAATAAAAGTTCCTCACATTTTACAAATCATAATTTATCACTTTGAGATAATATTTTTAGTAGTTTAGTACATTGATTTTTTATCTAAATTAAAGCAATAATAATGGATCAGGAAAATTAAATAATGCATGTGTTCTATGTCTAAAACAGCATGAGTTCTAACTACGGCGGATCTATACATATAAAACAGGGATGTCCATTTACTAAACTACCCATTTTAGAAGTGTCCATATTTATTAATCGGACCCTCTTCAAAATGTAGAACATCAATTTTATTTCTTCGCTAGGGGTGCCTATGGACACCCCACACTTAGTCATGGATTTGCCGACGTAAGTAAAGAAACGAAACATCAATGAGTATATTTATTTTTTATGGTATTTGATCTTCAATTTAAGAAAAAAATAAAACTTCTATTGGTCCATGCAAAACAAACCTCTTCATGAGGTGTTCTAAGTAAGCTGGCTATTAAACATAAAATCAATGAGTATGTTCATTTTTTAAGTTATTTGATCTTCTATTAAAAGAGTCATTTATTATTAGTCCATACAAAACATGACTTTCTTCATATAGGGTTTTTTTAGCATTTATTTAAAAAGATAACAACAATTTCTTAAAATAATACACATTGTTTTGGTGATGAAAAGTACAAATCATTTAATCTAATACAATCATTATATCTTATTAAAAAATTAGAAAGAAAGTCTGCCCATTGGATGGGCGTGCAGCACTGGTTATGGCCCAAAAGGTCCAACCTAATTCGAATTTGTGGAATGTGGGCTCTTTTGCAAGTTAAGATATTGTCGCGGATAAAGGGTAAAACAAACCTCATATGGCAATTGGTTGGACCTTGGACATCTGTATATTATATATATATAGTATATATATATATAGATATATATATATAATATATCATATATATATCTATATATTATATATATCTATATATATATAGATTTATTATATATATATATATATAAATAAGGGGTCAAGTGAGTACCTCATTTTAAGTGAGCGCCACTCCTTAGGTGAGCACTTTTAATCTCAGCCATCCATACTTAATCAATCTTCATCCAATGGCTTAAATTAAAATACATTTTTTTAGCATTTTTTTTTTAAAAAAAAAGAAAAATCAAATGGAAGTTTAGGGTTGCTGTAGCCCATTGTCAGATCTGGCAAAAAAATTTCTCTCTCCTCTCAGTTTCCTCTCTCTCTACACGGCTCCTCCTCCATCTCTCGACGGTCGTCGGAATCCGCCCAGCCTCCTCCGCCGGCAACACAACCGTCTTCTGTTATCGTCGACGGTCGCTGGAATCTGTCCAGCGTCCGGAAATTCTCTCCCCTCTCGATTTCCTCTCTCTCTACACGATCGTCCTCCTCCATTCTCACGCCTCTCTCGCTCTGCTGGCTGTCTGGAAGTCGACGGCGGCGCTGCAGCAGCCCTCCGCCGGGGACACGACCGGCCTCTATCGTCGTCGATGGTCTTCGAAATCTGCCTAGCGTCCAAGACTTAGAATCTCTCTCTCCCAAATCATTTTGCCGCCTCCTTCCGCTACCCGCACAGCCGCCCAGATTGACCCCTCGCCTCAACCCTCGAACCGCCCAGACGTCCCGCCCCCCTCGACGGAGCCGGCCATCTCTGGCCCGGAAACCCGAATGGGTAATCTCTTTTGCCTTTTTGTTTGTTTTAAGATTTAATCATATATGTGCATGGCTGATGTATTTGCTTGATTTTTGAAGAAATTGTGTACATGTAATTGATTGAATTGTATGTTGGTGGTCAACATAACAATTTGGGAGAATTGTATATGTAATTGGTTGAATTATATGTTGAGGCTTTTCTTTCAACACAACCAGAATTTTGCTCAATCAATGAGCTGGGAATGGAAACAGTAAGCAAAGACGTTGTGGCCATTGTTATGACTGACTATGGTAGCCATTGTTTCTTTGTGTATTTTTTTATCGGAGTGTGAAAAGTTTTCACTGGGTTGGACTTTGCCGGTTCTAGTTGCTATCAATGCCTATTATTGTTAGCCAAAATTTGTATGCAACCTATTAGCTCAAGTGGTAGAGCATTTGTGTGATTTCATAATTCACAAAGGATGTGAGTTCGAATCTCACATAGGCTACCTATTTATGTTGCTTGTGCTTGGTCAAGTAGGTGAATCGAATTATACATTGAAATTTGGTGGGTTCACTTTTACCAACTGGCTAGCTAGGCCTTGGACAATCTCACCCTTAGGCCTTAACAAAATTTTTGTTGTAAGTACTAAAATGAATTTTTTTTTCCTCCTAAAGTAGAATTAGAATTCCAATAAATTTTGATAACAGATGCTACCAACTCATTTGCTTACAATATTTCCATGATGTTTCTTGTGTTGAGTCAGAACTGAAATGTTCAATTGGAGAATCTGATCTTGCACAAACAATGGAGAACTTGTTCATATCGTCATTTTTTAGTGAAGGTCTCAAAGTCCTCGATTCTTTGAAAAAGTGTAAGGCACATTTATTGACTTCACGAAATACAGATTTATGTTTCGTTTCATTTGTTAGTCCAGGTTGCAGGGTCCATTGGGTTCATGCTTACAGGACATAAAGCAAAGTTGCTTTATTGCTTTAGTTTTCTTTTAAGGACTAGTACCAATACATGGTGTAAGTAGAATTTGTAAAGTTATTAGTTTTCTCCAAGGATTTTTTTCGAATTTATTTCTAAAGTATATCCAATCTAGTTGTTCAATTTCGATGACCAAAACTGGTTGGTGTCAAGCAGAGAGTGCTTTGGTGTGGAAAATTCAAAATTTTTGTTTAAAGACATCCAAATAGTTATCATTAATTAGATATTAAAACCCGTGTAAACCCTTCTGTGATCAGTACTTTGATGAATGTATTACAAATTACTTGCTCAACTAATAAAGCCTATTAGCTCAATGGGAGAACATTTGTGCAATTTCACAAAAGATGTGGGTTTGAATCCTGCATAGGCTTTATGGTCTGTGTTGTACTGCAAGTGAATCTGATTCATTGCTTTGACCTGTTGTGTTTATATCTCAAAACCATCAAATTCATTGCTTTCTATAGAGAACAACATGATACACAAAAAAGTGATGACCTCGTAATCTTTTTTAATTTCCAGTTTTACATAGATATCTTCAGGAGGCCATATCATATATCGCCAAATAAAACCCTAAGTGCTCCAAACCATCTTGCAACCTGACCAGTATATAATACAATAGTAGTTATGTTAATGGAGAGAAATGATTCTTCAGCCACAGATTCAAAACAAGAAGGTTGACTATGTCAAAAGCTTGGCATTAGTCCTATTGTCAACAATGAACATGTTTCCTACCAGACCTTCTGATAACAAGGATTTGACCTGTTTACTAAGAATGGACTTCAATCTGACATAATAGTTCAACTGGTTCCAATCATATAGGCATATCCACATGTCGCATTCTATCCACAACGAAACCAACGTCCATAAACACAGCCACAATCATACTATGCTAGCTTGAAATTGACAGTAAGTAACTAAATTTTAACCACCAAAAAGCCTAAATGGCTAAATGGAATTGGAAGAAATCTGTACAAACTTAAAATTCAAAAATAAAATAAATTTTGAAGGAATAATACAATCAAAATAAATTGAAAACCCACGTGCACAAGCTGCAGTAGAATAGCAGTAGAAGTCCAACATAGCTAAGTAGTCAGAGAATCGTTAAAGAGAGATTTAAAGAAGCTAAGGTCGGTTGGACTTTGGAAACACAACAGTAAGAAGACGACGAATGACGTAACCATGGTGTTCCTGGGGTTGTTCATCGAGGAGAGGGAGGCGGTTGAGACTATGGTTGAGTGGATTGGAATTAGGAGTAATTATGATGAGAGAAAACGATAACAATGGCCATTGACTCCAATTACTAGTTTTCCATTAAATGAGAAAGAAATGGGAGATGAGGACGACACCACAAGCCTGCAACTATGCGCAAGACACAGAGAGGAACATGGTTATGAGGAAAGGAGAGAAACCCTAGCTGTGTAAGACACTGACCCCAAATTTTCCTCCTATCAACTCACGTGTTTTGCCAATTGTGCCCGCTTCAATCTTAGCCTTTGAATCAAGATCTAATGGTCCACATTTGGAGTGCTCACCTAAACATTAGTGCTCACTTAAAGGATGGTGCTCATTTGGACCCTCCCCTACGTACATATATATATATATACACACACACACACACACACACACACACACACGTGTGGGCATGTGTGTATGTGTATGTGTATGCGTATGCGTCACCGTCGTGTACGCCGGACTTGGAGCACTCACAAGACTCTTTAAATTTCTTAACCTTAGCTAACCTGTTAGTAGGTAAGCGCAGCGGAATCTCATAATGAAATCTAACTAAAGTTTGAGGGGTAGTTCTAAAACATCCATTTAATTACATACTTAAACCATATCCATAATATTCTTACATCTGTACAATCCCAGAAATACATCCATGCTTATATTTACTAAATATAATTCATAACACAAACACGAAATGGGTTTGTATTCTTAACTAGGTACTTCAAAAGTGTTTCACAATTGGCTAACTTTCTTAATGCTCTTACGATCCCCTTTTTGCTTCCAAAACCTGAAAAATGATGAGGTTATGAACTCTCCGAATAAAATGAACAACTCTTATCTCCCCCGTTATTACACTTTGCATATTAACCGGTTAACACAACATATAATCACGCAATACATATATCCTATGACATATAAACAGAACATATTATATAGCATATAGAGGGCAATAAAAGAACATGTTTATGCTTCAGAAATCGAAATAAACTTATATCTTTCATATCTAATATGCTCCCGAATTTTACAAAACACACACACACACACACACACAAACACACACACGTATATATGCCATGGGTGGGCAATTAGACTAACATAGCCGTACCCGTCTCATACCAGGTACGATTCAAGGGTCATCATTTTTACTTAAGTCCCTAAACAAACTCTGCTATTAATCTATTCATTAAACTAACCATGGTTGTCCCATACCAACCATGTTATTTGGGCTCCTAATCTTCATTGAAGTGCAAAAGAAAGCAAAACCTGATAAATCTAGCTAATAGCCCGCCCATAATCATACTTGATGCATGCATAAAACATATCTCTTTCAAAAGTCCATATACTTGCTATGTACACATAATCTATTTCTTAAACGTATTAATCAATCACAAATATGCTTCAAAATCAATCACAATTTCATAAATATCCTTAATGATCCTCCAAATCCAAAATCAAATCCAGAAACCAAATCCAAGCCTAAACTAATTTCATAACATATCCAAAGTCCAGATCCAAACCAAAATCAATTTCATAGCATATCACATATTCTTAACTGAATGCAAAGCTTTTTAATTTAGGGGAAATCAACTCATGACTCATACAAAGAATCATCACAACATAAAGATGATAAACACATCCTGGTGGCCCAGTTACGACTCATTCATATGGTACCAACTAATGGTGGACCAGCAGCAACTCATTCATATGGTACAAACCAGGTACTCATGCTCTAGAGGACGCGAACTGCACACAACACAAACCATGGAATCATATTCATATCCTAGTAAGTTTAGGTCGAAACCTTTCTCACTAGGGACCCACATAACTCACATAACACATAAGGCCGATATTCATATTCAAAGGGATTTGTTAGAACCTCTCCTACTAGGTGACTTGGACATAATAACAGTCACTACTATGATCATAACTCTAGAACGTCATATAATAGCATCAGGCGAAGGCATGAACATTTTTCCCCGAAAACATAACTTAGTGAATTCATATAACTCATGTAATCACATTTTTATTTTTCAAAGAAGCTCAATTTCACAATTTTAACAAAAACACAATTGAAACAAGATATAATTCCATCCAAAATAATTTTCACAAGTTTTCAATAAATCATAATGACACCTTACTATTTTAATGCGGGAAATCATCACAAACAGGATGAAGATTTAATTTATGCATATGAATAACCATAACTACACCAAATATAGTATTCCACTCAAAAATTCATAACTCAAAGAATATACAATCAACATTCACCAAAATTTGCAGACAATTACAAAATATTATTAGGAATTCACCATGAAATTTTCATATTTTTTCAGGAATCTAACCCTCTACAAAAATTAAAACACTACCCGAAGATATACACTAAAATAGAGCAGTTTCAATAAGAAAAAATTCATAACTCACAAAGCACATATCCAAAATTTATGAAACTTTACAAAAATTTCCAAATAACAAATATATTCTATATTAAAAGTTTCATAATTTTTCTCCAATCCAATAGCTCACAGTAATTAAAACATCATCTGAATTTCTGCACGAATTAACAGGATAGTTCAATAAAAAATTCAGAAATAATAAACTAAACATCTAAAATTCACAAAAATTTGTATTAAATTGCCCAATATCATAGGTCACCTACAGTAAAAATTGTAAAAATTTTTGCCAAGCTAATAATTCATAAAAATTCAAACAGTGGGCGAATCCAAAGAAAATCCAAAAATCCAACATACTTTCTACCATCTTGTTTTTCCAATACAAGAAATCAACCCAAAAATTCATAATCTAGCATATAGATAAACAAATTCACAGCATAATCATCAACTCACAACATTTAATTAATTTAAAAATCACAATTAAACATGACACTTTTAGAAGTGAGTTTCTAATAATTGAAATTAGTGTTCTAATCTATCAAAGCCTAAAAATATCAAATTCATAACTTCAACCTTCAATTGAATTCTCAAATTCAAGTATAAAATCTAAACCCAAATTTTGTTTTCCTTCTTCTTCATTCTTCTCCTCTTCTTTATCTTCTTCTCTCCTCCTGTGCCTCTCTCTGTGTGGGTTGGGGAAAAGAAGAATAGAAGAGTAGAGAAGCCTCCCACCCCTTCACGTGATGAATTTTTTTTTCCCCTTTTCACTTTTTTCTTTTTCCTTTTTTTTGAGGCCCAAATATCTCTTTTCAATCTCCCTTTTCCCTCTGATTTTGATATAAATACTATACTAATAAGAAGTACATCTATTTATTCTCCAAACATAATAATACTAACACTAAACTCAAGCATATACATGCATATTAAACATAGATAACCCAAAATATCCACATAAAATATAAATTACAACATAAGTTAAAAGTAGCAACGAAATTTCAAAGTATTATAGCGTGCGAGTGCATATATATATATATATATATATATATATATATATATATATATATATATATATATATATATATAAGATAATAATTAATAAACAAGCATGTAACTGGCTATGAATTAAAAATAGGAAAGCATGATGATGGAACGTCACGTAATGCAAACCCAAGCATGGCAGCACGACCCACAACGAGCCCTTTTCCGTGATGAACCATATTCTTCGAGATCTTCCAAATGTCCCCTCTGCTCCTGCTTTTGGCTGTTGCACCTACAAAATAAAACCATATGAACTCAACAAAAACAGATAACCAAAAGGTTTAAAACATCCATGTGTTCTTGAATAAAACAACCAAAGTACATTAGTTCAATTAATTTGTAATTTGTTCCACTTAAATAAGGTCTTAAGTTCGAGTATTATTAATAGAGAAATTTATATTGGGAGCCTCTTATTAGGCTAACGATAGTTTGACTCTAGTGAAATGGATGATACAATATTAAAATAATATTTTTTCAATGTTGGCTTGATTCTTTTTTTAAGGAATGATGATGATGATGTTGATGATGATACTTCTTATTTTTAATAATAAATTAATAATTCAGTTTTTAGAGTGGTAGAGGAGAATGCCACAGTTGCCATTGCATATAAATCAGCATTGTTAATCAGTTTCATAAATAAAAAAGGAGAGACATAAAAAAATACCTACTTTTTATTTATACTTTTTACATGCTTGAACTACGTAAATCAGTATATATTTGTGGAAGCATGTACTCATAGAAGTTACGTGTATATTTGTTTTCATTGTGTATTTGTTATATGAATAATTATTAAAATGTATTTTGCTTATGTGACTGCTAAAAGCATATGATGTATGCCTTATGTCCACTAAAAACTATCTTATTAATAAAAAAAAAATCACTTAACTTATAGGTTAACTAATACCTAGTCAGCCAATCATAAATAATTTTTACACTTAGTTAGCCACTTCTTTTTAATTGATTTTGACATCTCGCATATAGCAATTAAATAATTTATTCTGCACACAACCATCCTCAGACAAGTTGAAAACCTAAATGTTGAAAAATCTATTATGTTGCAACGACTATTAATGAAAAATTAATTTTTGTTGTTAAAATAGCCCTTCAGGTTATGATTAGTGCTCGTAAGATATTGGAGCAGGTTTGAGCAATTGGAAGTTGGTGAGACTTGAGAATAGTTGAAAACAGTTCGAATAATGTTTAGCGATTGGAAGCAATTGAGAGCAATTGAAAAGGGTTGCAGTTGTCCAAATATTTCAACGAACAGATACTTGATTGAATTAACCAACACTAACACCCATAGTAGGGCTTCACTAATTGAATTAACTCCTACGAACACCCACGAAAATGCTAATCATACAAGTATCAAATAAGATATGTGATGTTAGGAAAATTTCTTATTCCCTTTCCTTCGTCAATCCCTTTCTTTTTTACACAATTTAGGATTCCCCCCCCGGGGGGGGGGGGGGGTGGTCAACGAAGGGGAGGAAAATGGAGGTTTTTGGGGAACGAGCAATACATAAATGAGCTTGCATGTTTGACACCCCTTCACAAAGGAATCAAGAAACCGTAACATTCAAAATGACTTTCCTCATCCAATACTGAACAACGCATAACGGCATAAGGATTCAAACCCACTTTTACAAAATCGAATCCCCACATCACTGAATTATGAGCACCTGAATAAGAAGGAACACTTTAGATGGTTTTTTCCCCCTTCTCTTTTTTTTTTTCCTCCCACCCCTAGAAGGACCCTGAAGCAGAATTTAGTGGCCAAGATGTATAGCCTGCCTCCATCTACGATCAATCCACATCTTCGTTGTGACATGCTCTGCTGAACTTTCCTTCATGAATCCTCGAGCACACAACTCGTTCAGCAGTCCCGAAGCTTTCCCAGTCAGACCTTCAGAGGCAATACCTTTGATGAGAATGGTGTACCTAGCTTCAGTCGGTTTGCAGCCTCTCAATACCATACAAGCCAAGAAGTCAATGGCACGAACAGTGTTCTGAGCCTTGCAAAGTCCCAGCATGACAGAGTTATAGGTGATGGAATCTGGCCTGATGCCTAATTGGTCAATCTCATGGAAGAGTCTAATTGCTTCATCAATTTTCCCCTCTCTACTAAACCCCGTTACTAATGAATTGTAAGTTGCTATGTCAGGTTGGAGACCCTTTGCTCGCATCTCATCCAAAAGTTTTACAGCCTCTTCCGTCTTTCCTGCCTTTGACAGCCCACCAATCACAATGTTGTAAGTTCTCAAAACCAGCGAGCAACCCTCGCCACTTAATTCATTTAGTATTTTGACCGCAACATCAACGTTCCCACCTTCGCATAAACCTCTGAGCAAAGAGTTGCATGTGACAATATCAGGATGACACCCCCGAGAAACCATTATGCGCAAGTATTCAATTGCCCTTTCCATCTTGTTTTTTTGGCAAAATGCACGGAGCAATGGGCTGTAACACAAGGAGTCCGGAGTGCACCCATACTTTGGCATCTTTTCCAACATATCAATAGCTCGGCCCAATAAACCATACCTACACAAGAAATGGATCAGTATATTGAAGGTAACAACGTCAGGTGAGCAACCCTTTTTGAGCAAATAGGACAAAACCTTCTCAGCATCTATCCAGCTCCCACTGCTACACAAGCCTTTTAAGATGATATTGTAGGTAACCGTGTTCGGTTGGCATCCAAAGGAGGGCATGCGATTCAAAAACTCAATCGCATCATCTAATCTTCCTTAACGGCAAATGCCATTTATAAGAACAGTATAAGCAACCACATCTGGCTTAAAACCTTTACTCCTCATTTCATCTAGGAGCTTCATTGCACACTCAACCCCACTTTCCTTGCAAGCTGCTTCGATCAAAATCGTGTATGTGATAACATCCAGGTAACACTCACTCTGCAACTTTCTATCAAGTACCTCCATTGCCTGCTTCCATTTCCCACTACCACACAAATAACGCAAAATCGTGCTGTACGTCACAACATTTGGGGCAACACTCATCCTATCAAGAAGCCTAAGAGCATTATCAATCTCCCCAGCTTTGCAATACCCACCAATAAGAATATTATAAGTTACCACATCAGGGACAGCTCCTGATTCCTCTAGAATTTCCAAAACCCCAGTGGCCTTCCTAGTATTACCAGCCTTACATAACCCTTGAATTAAACTTGTACAAGAAATAATATCAGGGATACCACCGTCATAAACCATAGCTTCAAGGAACTTAAACCCTTCATCAAGGTTCCCAGTCCTAACCAAACGACGAAGGTCATTATTGCTCTAGACTTCTTCATCATAGCTGGGATGAACAGAGCCCAAAGATGGCCTATCACCACTGCAGCTCCTCTCATGGTGAGAAGTCCTACCATTGATTGCAAAAGGTTCACTCTTGGAAACAAGACAAATCCAATTCTCCCTTTGTTTTCCATACTCACATTCCTTCTTCAATTCAACCGATAAATCATTAGACCCAGCCTTTGAGGCAAGAAAAAACCTATCTGAGCACAAATTGGCAGGAACCCGAGTGCTATCTCTGGCTCTTGAACTACTATTTCTTATACTACTACCTTTTATACAATGAAATGAGCAAAACCCTCGATGGGTTTGCATACTAGGCACCATTGCATCCGTATTTGCCCTGTATTAGACCTTATAGCACAGTTTTACTCATAACCCTCTCTCAAATGGCAAGAGTATTCGGCTCCTCTATTTATGAAATGAAAATTTGGACAATTCTAACTAAATAATCGATTTAATGTCAGATTGCCCAGAAAAATGGGGTAATAATTGAAAAGGAAGAAGAAGAGAGAGAAGCTTATCTTGGTGCTAGGCTGCTAGCCTGCGTGGATTCTTTTCCGGTAGTTGGCTCGTGGAAGATGACGACGAAGGGGGGGATTTGGAAAAGGCAGAGGGAGGGGTGGGTTTTGTTGGGGTTTTTGGAGGATGTGACGTTATGGCCCGCAAGGCCCAACTTAATTTGGGCCCTTGGAGGTGATGCAGAACATAATAATTGATACAGAGCATGTAACTAGCTAGGAATTAATTAAAAATATAATAGGATGACCATGGGATGCCGAAGTTACTTGCTGCAAATCAAGCATGGCAACCCAACCCACAAAGAGCTCATTTTCCTCGGAGAACCCTATTCTTCATAATCTTCCAAGTATCCCTTCTCCTCCTCATTTTCGCTTTTCCACCTACAAAATAAAATCACTCAAAACCAAACACAACAAATGACTTCTGGTAAAAAAAAGGAAACATCCATATATCTTGAATAAAACAATCAATATACGTTTTGGTTCAAGTGGTTTAATATCAATTCTCTTTAATCAATGTATCATGTTCGAGTCTTGTGAATAGAAAAAATATGTGATTGGAGAGCTCTATATTTTATTGAACCAAGGGTAGCTTGACATTAATGAAATGGAGGATTCAGTACTAAAATTGATTTCGTAAGAAATCTCTGAGGCACTGTTGATGATGACGCAGGATGAGAGAGCGGGTTTACGCGATGGCACGTGCGAAACAGCTGACGTCCTCTTCCTCGTATGTTTTACCTGCAAAAAGGGTACCCCCGAGTTGTGGTCCAGGGAATGTCTCTCTGACGGTCAAGTTAATGGAGGGTCCTAATGAAAGGTAAAAACAGTAAAGAGAGATAATATAAGAAGTACGGAAAATTGTGCCAGAAAGCCAAATCCCCCCTTCTTCCGAAGTAGGTAGGTGAGTATTTATAACCCCTGCAACAAAGGGTAAAATGGTAATTTTGTGTAAGAGACTCTCAAAATGGACTATTAAACAGCTCGCTCTGCTTGGGCCCTCGGTTGGAGTTCCAAGGTTCCTGCTAATGCCCATTATGACGGATTGGGCCTAACCTATGATTGAGGCGTGTGGGTCATCCCAGGAAAATCATATTTTTTGGATCATTTAGCCCCTCACATTTTGCCTACACGTTGAACCGGGTGATTAGTCAGGCGGAAAGTGGAGTACATCCGTGGCGGGAATTCCATCAGGTGAACTTGGAAAATTGTTGATCGTCTTTTCTCCGTGGTCAAAGGCGTGAGAGAAGTGATGGGCCAAAAGGACACCTTACTCAAGGACGACCTAAGCCTCTTGGGGCTAAAGGCGCGTAAGAGTGTTAGGCGAGATGATGCCCAACTCAAGGAGCGTTGGGTGGGAGGACGCCTAACATAAGGACCACCTTACAGGCGCAGAAGGAGCGACTGCGAGAGGGCGCCCCGCTCAAGGAGCCCTGGGCGAGAGGACAGCCAACTCAAGGACAGCCTAACCCCCTTGGGCTTAAAGGCGCATAAGAGTACCAGATGAGATGATGCCAAGCTCAAGGAGTATTGTGTAGAGGGACGCCTAACACAAGGACGACCTTATCCCCGTAGGCCAAAGGCAAGGCATAGCGTAGCGACCGACATTGACTATGCTTACTAGCGACCGACCATTAGGCTGTGCTTACAAACGAGGTCCGCGCGCCGTGCTTAGGAGCGACCGGCTGAGGGCCATGCTTACTAGTGACCAGCCTAGGGCTAAGCCCCGCGCCCATGAGTGATCGGCCGAGGGCCGCGCCTACGAGCGACACGACTGAAGGGCCACGCTTAGCGATCCTTAGTCCCTTGTGAGCTATCGATATAGCGACCGGCCCAGGGCCAGAGGCTGCGCCTACAGGCGTCTATGGGCGATAGTTCGAGGGGCGTGCCTACGAGCGACACGATGAGGGTCGCGGGCCGTGCTTATGGATGACTGGCCGAGGGTCGCGGGTCGTGCCTACGGGCGACTGTCGAGAATCGTGCCTGCGGGCGATAGGTCCTCGGCCGAGGGGCGCACCTACTAGCGACACGACGAGGGCCGCGGATCGTGCTTACGGACGACCGGCCGAGGGCCGCAGGCCGCAACGCGCGACACGACCAAAGCGCCGTGATCAGTGATCCTTAGCCCCTTAAGGGCTAGGGATATAGTGACCGGCCGAGGGCTGTGCTTAGTAGTGACCAGCCGAAGGGGGCGCCTACGAGCGACACAATCAAAGGGCCGTGCTCAGCGATCCTTAGCTCCTTAAGGGCTGGAGATGTAGTGACCGGCTGACGACTGTGCTTAGTAGTCAATGGCACGAGCAGTCTCCCAAGCCTTGCAGAGTCCCAAGATGATAGAGTTATAGGTGATGGCATCTGGCCTGATGCCTAATTGTTGAATCTCATGGAAGAGTCTAATTGCTTCATAATTTTCCCTTCTCTCGTAAGCCCCCAGAGTAATGAATTATAAGTTACTGTATTAGGTTGGACACCCTTTCCTCGCATCTCATCCAAAAGTTCTATAGCCTCTTCTGTCTTCCCCGCCATTGAGAGCCCATCAATCGCAATGTTGTAAGTTCTCAAAATCGGTGAGCAAGCCTTGCTGCTTAATTGATTTAGTATTTCGACTGCGACATCAACTTTCCCTAGTTTGCAGAAAACTGTGAGCAAAGTGTTGTATGTGACAATATCAGGATGACACCCCCAAGAAACCATTATGCCCAAGTACTCAATTGCCCTTTCCATGTTGTTTTCTTTGCAAAATGCATTGAGCAATGGATTGTAACTCAACAAGTTTGGAGTACACCCATACTTTGGCATCTTTTTAATGTATCAATAGCTTGGCCCCATAAACCATCCAGTATAGAGAAGGTAACAACGTTAGGTGAACAACCCTTTTTGAGCATATGGGACACCTTCTCAGCATCCATCCAGCTCCCAGTGCTACGCAAGCCTTCTAAGATGATACTGTATGTAACCGTGCTCGGTTGGCATCCAAAGGAGGGCATGCTATTCATAAACTCGATGGCATCATTTAATCTTCCTTCGTTGCAAATGCCGTTTATAACAACATTATAAGTGACCACATCTGGCTCACAACCTCTACTCGTCATTTCATCTAGGAGCTTCATTGCCTCCCGCTACCACACAAACAACCCAAAATCGTGTTGTACGTCACAATATCTGGGGCAACACCCATCCTATCAAGAAGCCTAAGAGCATTATCGATCTCCCTAGCTTTGCAATACCCACCAATTAGAGCAGTGTAAGTTACCACGTTAGGGACAACTCCTGATTCCTCTAGAATTTCCAGAACCGTAGTGGCCTTCCTAGTATTACCAGCCTTACATAACCCGCGATTCAAACTTGTACAAGAAATAATATCAGGGATAACACCGTGATAAACCATAGCTTCAAGGAACTTAAGCCCTTCATCAAGCTTCCCAGTCCTAACCAAATGACCAAGGTCATTATTGCTTTCGACTTCATCATAGCTGGGATGAACAGAACCCAAAGAAGGGCTATTACCATTGGAGCTCCTCTCATGGTGACAAGCCCTGCCATTGATTGCAAAAGGTTTACTCTTGGAAACAGCACAAATCCAATTCTCCCTTTGTTTTCCATACTCACATTCCTTCTTTGATTCAACTGATAAATCATTAGACCCAACCTTTGAGGGAAGAAAAAACCTATCTGAGCAAAAATTGGCAGGAACCCGAGTGCTAGCTCTGGCTCTTGAACTACTAGTTCTTATACTACTACCTTTTATACACTGAAATGAGCAAAACCCTTGATGGGTTTGCAAACAAGGCACCATTGCTTCCGTATTTACCCTCCATTAGACCTTATACCACAGTTTTACTCATAACCCTCTCTCAAATGCCAAAAATATTCTGCTACTCTATATGTGACGTGAAAAATTGGGCAATTTATCGAAATAATAGATTTA
The DNA here is from genome assembly GCA_029747015.1 of Carnegiea gigantea. Lineage (NCBI taxonomy): Eukaryota > Viridiplantae > Streptophyta > Magnoliopsida > Caryophyllales > Cactaceae > Carnegiea > Carnegiea gigantea. The sequence continues at coordinate 400,222 of JAKOGI010000765.1, read as the reverse complement.
ATGCCCAATTGCCCAGAACAATTTAGGTGATAATTAAAGAAGAAGAAGAACAAGAAGGGAGGGCAAAGCTTACCTTGGTAGTTGCCTGCGTGGGATTTTATCCACTCCGAGGTGTATAATATACATTACCGCTTGCAGAAGATGAAAACGAGAAGGGGCATTGGTAGAAGACAGAGAAGATGGGTGTGGGATTTTTTGGGCCAAAATGGCAAATAAAAAAAACCAAAAAGTGGAAAAAAAGGAAAACATAATTCAGGTTATTAGATAATTGGAAACCCAAATCGAAATTTTCGGGTACCAAAAAATTTTGGCTCGGTTTTGATTTGAGGGATGACTGACTCTAACTTTCAATTACCGAACAGAAAATTGTTTTGGTTTGGTGCCCAATCTATTAGGTTTCAATATTTATGCAACATCGTACTATATCCACAGTTCGAATTCGATAAAATATTTGGTATATCGAGTGCAATATATGCAAACTAAAGCTTAAAAACATAGTAGAGAAAAATTACAAAACAAGTTCCTTAAGTTTTAAAGAATAAACTACATAGAGATACCCTCAATTTACTGTAAACTATTTTAAGGACCCTCGATTTTTAAAACTAAATATAAGATAACTTTTCTTTTGAGGTAAATAAGAGAAATGACGCTTTATTTTTTGGTTGAGCTATTGTCAAGACCCAGGCACTATTCTAGTTTAAAAAGCATGCCATATTTGCAAATCTACCCTCAATCCTTAAAAACTTACTTTCGAAAAATTTAAATTTGTGTTCGTGATATTTTGTTCACCAGTAGTACTCGAAGTCCTCAACTGGTATCAGAGACATGTGACCAAAAATAATTAAGATAATTAAACTAATTAATGATTAATTAGGCTAATTAACTGTGATTAATGCTAGAATCATCACCTGCTTGCCCTGGACCAAATTATTCACATGCTGTTCACTCACTGAAAGGTCTTTCTCCAATAGCACCTCAATTAAACTATATCACTGATGTAATTTGAGAATTAAAAGCAGAATTAGTAAAAATTAAGACCGAAATTAAGGAGCTTAAAAAGTAAATATCTGTAATCCATCTTTCTCTAATTAACAAAGACATAGTGGAAAATCTACTTCTAATATTAATACTCCATTTTATCATAAATACCCTTTCCAAAACCCAAAAAAAAGATTCAATTTTCTTTGCACGAGATAAAAATTCAAAAAGAAATAAAAGAAAAATCAAGTAAAAAATCAGTTGAGAAAGCAGAAAAAGAAGAAGAAGATAGAGTATAAGTAGTACATTCTTGAAGAACTACAAAATATGTTCGAGAGAGAACAAAATTCGGAAGAATTAAAAAAATCATAAGCACAATTACTGATAAACATGATATATTATCTGATGATAGTGAAGAGACTAATAATATCCTATTAGAAGAAGAAATATATCAGCAGATAAACCTTACTAAACTTATTGATCTTAATACACTACCTTTAGAAGAAATTAGAAGAAAACTGGATGAAAAATATAGCAAAATGTTTGCAGAAGATGAGATTAATGAAATTAGAGAAGAACTCGATTTAAGTGAAATAGAAACCAATCTAGTTAACAATGTCATTTCTAAACCTGAAGAATTTAGTGAACCTTCTAGACGAAATACTCATTTTCTAAGACCTAGGTACGTTCACGCAGGACGTACAACTAATTTTTCCTTTGGGTTTATCCCAAGAAAAATCATAAGTTTTAAAGAAATTGGCCTTACTCTAATCAGTCAAACAGGATATATCTTAAACATTGACGGAGCTCATAATAGAGAAGAAATATTTGAGCATTGAAAAAGAGGAATGAATAGTATCTTAAACTTGAATACTAAATGGACTGCTGTCAATTTATTCAATTACATAGAACATAACTTTTCTGGCACTGTAACTGACTGGTATGATTCATTAATTAAAAAAGGTAAAAATATATTAAGAATGATGGAGACACCAGCCGCAATGTTCAAAAATCTATGTAAAGATTGAAATCAAATTCATCGAAGTGAAACTTGATTCCGAAGAAAAAGCAAAAGAATGGCAAAGAAAAATTATTAACATAGAACTATGGGATATGAGATATCTGAAAAATTATATTGCTGAATTTAGTCAATATTATTACAAAATTGGACATAAATGAACCTAATCTTGGTATGTTCTATGACAAATCGCCATATCTTATAAATTCCATAATATCTAAAACGAGCAGATGTCATTAATACCCTTGGTTCTAGAACCTCTTATCTAAGAAAATGGGTCAATGATCAATGTCTTGATCTCCAAAAGCAAAAGAAAATTAAGAAGTAATTTCTAACTTGTTGGGATTCGCCTCACCAATGGAGGAAAGAACATGAAAGGAGACGAAAAAGAAAATTTTATAAGAAAAAGAGCTTTCATAAGTAAAGGGGAGAGAGATATAAAAGAAAATACTATAACAAATCAAGTCTTAAAAACGTAGATTTTTAGGAGAGCAGCTTATCGTCCGGTAGCGAAAAACAATTGCAAATGTTGGGCATGCAGAAAAGTAGAATATTATGCTAATGAATGCAAAAATAAGAAGAATAATAAACTTATTGAAACTTTGGGAAGGTTAGATTATGTTGAGCTTGGTAAAGGTGAGACTTTAGACCTAGCCTTAAGCAACAACAAAGAAATTGTTGAAATTATATTGGATAATGAATATGAAGAAAGTGATTATGAAGAAACCAAGTCATATGATGGAGAGCAACTCTGTTAGCCTTCGTGATCTTCAAGGAGAAGAATTTGTTGTAGACAATGATCATGAGGTAGTCAAAGGAGATTGAGTTCTTCCCATAACCCAAAAGGAAATGATCTATAAAAAATTCATCTTTCAATTAAAAAACAAATACGTATGTTAAATGATGAAAGGAGATACGGAGATAAAGGATTGTGACTATGACGTTGGGGAAGTTAATCTCATTAATTAAAAAAATATCCTTAAGCATAACAAAGATAAATAGTATAGGTATATTTATGTCGGAAGTGTCCAAATTTAAATCGCTTCATTGTAATATTGATGCATATTTCCATATGCATCATTTTTATTCAACTCCAATTTCAAAGAAGAAAAGGGTCAAAGAAGATCATGCTTGGAAGTGTGCTTATTTGGTTTTATTAAGTGAGTTCAAAGACTCACGACACTATGGAGAGGTCAAAAAGAGGTTAAGCTTTGCTAGAAATTTGGTGCCGAATTCATCCCTGCGGAACCCGATTTTTTTGTGACCACTTTTGGACAAGCTCAAGTGGACCCACAACTTGAGGGCCCATGTGCTTTTGAAGCTTAAGATGTCAGCTTTAAAATAAGCCCAATTTAATTTAATTTGGACATCATTTGATTGGGCAAAATATCACTCAAAGATACGTTGTGCTGATCCAGTCCAGTCTGATATAGGTGCATTGTTTGGGCCATAACTTTCAAACCGCTTATCCAAATTGAGCAAATGAGCCCATTCTGGAAAATAGACTTCCAGGGCTTTCTAACAAGCCCAAGAACGCGTGATTTGTCCGAGTATTCTGGAAGTTATGCTCTGTTGAAGTTGAGGCAGTTGCAAGAATTAATGCTGGGAATATGAAGAGTCTTCGGTTACATATACTTGTGTGGCTGATATTGTCCACGTTTTATATGCTTCTAGATTGATGTAATCAGCTGCAAAATCCTAGAATATTCCTTGTAACCTCCCCCACCCCTTTTATGATGAGTCTTTTCATTTTTCTTAGACTTTTCATTAGCTAGTTTTAATTGTTAGGAGTTATTTGAGTCGTTTGATTGTCTTTTGCTGAGTCTATAAAAGGGGAGGGGCATGTGAAGCTAATCATTCAGCATTGTAAGAGATTTCCAAAGTAATACAAGCACCTTTGAGATTGATTCTCATTTGTGTCTCAAAAATTCCTAGTTCTATATCTTGAATTTGGCTAATTCAAGTGGTGTTCTAGGTTCTCTTCCTTTTTCAATTGGAGTGATTCCTTGGTTAAGACAAGAGAATTAGCCCAAGATCAAGTCATTGAGTGGCTCCGTGAAGGATTATCTCAATTACAAGATCTTGTTCTATTCCTTTTTCTTGTGTAGTGAAAGTCTTCATCCATCTCATCCATCTTTCATTTCTCTTCCCAATTTGGCTTATTTTGAGTTGGAGTTTGATTTGGTTCACTTCCCACCCACATCTACATCAATTGGTATCAGAGCCAAGGCTTTTAAGTGACCCACATCATACCCAAACACATCCCAAAAGCCAAAATACAAAAAAAAAAAAAAAAGAGGCACAAACCGGCAATCCGAAGTCTTGAAGACCAGAGAAGCAGCACGGTGCCACCGTGCCACCCAGCACGACCGTGCCACTATACTTTTTTGCATTTCCTCAAGTCGAAGCATAGCACGGCCTGCCCGTGCCCCCTTGCACGACCGTGCCCTCCCTCCTCTTCTCCAAAACAGCCTTTTTCTAGCCTAAACACATAACCCACAAAGAACACTTAAGCATTCATCCATCATGATTTCTCTTGGGAACTTGCAAAAAGAGATTGCTTTGATTGAAAAGGAGATGGTCATCCTTGAAACTCCAAAGTTTCGTGGCCAAAAAGAAGATTTCCCTTACTGGATTTCCAAAGGGGATCAAGTTTTCACTCGCTACAATATTGATGAGCAAGAGAAGTTTAAGGTGGTTATCGAGAAGCTCCGAGGCCATGCGCTTGAATGGTGGGAAAAGTACAAGTATAAGAGGAAGAAGAGAGGAAAAAGTAAGATCAAAACGTGGGACAAGTTGAGAGGAAAATTAATGGATACTTTCACTCCAACCTCTTACTTACACAAGCATCCTTTTCTTTCCTTTGAGGTAAACAGCTTTAATTCCTCTTCTAAAAACGTCCATTTCAACAAGGGAACTCCAATGAGTGCTTGTAACTCTAGCTCTACTTCCTTCTTTTATTTGGAGAAACTTAACTCCAACAAAGATGAAGAGATCCTTGGAGAAAAAGGGTCGGGCCTAGTTGACCTACCTCTTGTTTTTGGTGACTGTGGTGATGAAGAGACCATTGAACTTGAGACCCAAAGATCCGAGTTGAAGCAAGAAGAGATTGTGCAAGAAATTGAGCAATCCTTCACCCAAGAAGGGGGCCAAGAAGATAATGAGGGGAATTTGAGCATAACCCCAAGAATTGAAGAGCATGTAGTTAAAGACCTTGAAGTGATGAAGCCATGTAGGTTTGCTGAAGAGTTTGAACAACTCTTGATTCAAGAAGTACGCCCTACCGAACTCCAAGCACCCGAGTTGGAGGAATGTGGGGTTATTGAAGAAGTTGAGCAACTCTTGACCCAAGAAGAATTCACCTTAACCCCCATTCAACCTTCCCAACCCTTCAAACCACAAAAGGACCGGCAAGCCTTAACCCTCATTCATCCTTCCCAAACCCTTGCCCCCAAAGAAGATTTCCCACTTCCGCCTCTTTTCCTCACCAGGTATGACCCGTTTTATCATCCTCCCCTCACCCTCTTCTATATCTCTCTAGAGGTGATGCCCTTTGACCACTTCCTACAACAGCTCCCATTTCATAAGCATGCCTCCCTTCATGAGAAGCTTGCCAACCCTTTGAGTTTGAGGACAAACTCAAAACAACCCGGGAGTATGATGCATATTTCCATATGCATCATTTTTATTCAACTCCAATTTCAAAGAAGAAAAGGGTCAAAGAAGATCATGCTTGGAAGTGTGCTTATTTGGTCTTATTAAGTGAGTTCAAAGACTCACGACAATATGAAGAGGTCAAAAAGAGGTTAAGCTTTGCTAGAAATTTGGCGCTGAATTCATCCCTGCGGAACCCGATTTTTGTGACCATTTTTGGACAAGCTCAAGTGGACCCACAACTTGAGGCTCCACATGGTTTTGAAGTTTAAGATTTCAGCTTTCAAATAAGCCCAATTTTATTTAATTTGGACATCATTTGATTGGGCAAAATATCACTCAAAGATACGTTGTGCTGATACAGTCCAGTCTGAGATAGGTGCATTGTTTGGGCCATAACTTTCAAACCGCTTATCCAAATTGCGCAAATGAGCCCATTCTGGAAAATAGACTTCCCGGGCTTTCTAACAAGCCCAAGAACGCGTGATTTGGCCGAGTATTCTGGAAGTTATGCTCTGTTGAAGTTGAGGCAGTTGCAAGGATTAATGATGGGAATATGAAGAGTCTTAGGTTACATATATTTGTGTGGCTGATATTGTGCACGTTTTAGATGCTTTTAGATTGATGTAATCAGCTGCAAAAATCCTAGAATATTCCTTGTAACCTCCCCCTCCCCCTTTTATGATGTGTCTTTTCATTTTTCTTAGACTTTTCTTTAGCTAGTTTTAATTGTTAGGAGTTATTTGAGTCTTTTGATTGTCTTTTGCTGAGTCTATAAAAGGGGAGGGGCATGTGAAGCTAATCATTCAGCATTGTAAGAGATTTCTAAAGTAATACAAGCACCTTTGAGAGTAATTCTCATTTGTGTCTCAAAATTCCTAGTTCTATATCTTGAATTTGGCTCATTCAAGTGGTGTTCTAGGTTCTCTTCCTTTTCCAATTGGAGTGATTCCTTGGTTAAGACAAGAGAATTAGCCCAAGGTCAAGTCATTGAGTGGCTCCGTGAAGGATTATCTCAATTACAAGATCTTGTTCTATCCCTTTTTCTTGTGTAGTGAAGTTCTTCGTCCATCTCATCCATCTTTCATTTCTCTTTCCAATTTGGCTTATTTGAGTTGGAGTTTGATTTGGTTCACTTACCCCCACCCACATATACATCAAATATTATGACCAAGATATTGATCTTTATACTTTACTCTGTAACATCAAGCATACCAAATTTAACAATCAAATTATCACAGGGATAAAGACTAATTTATGTAGTGGGTCAGTAGGATTCAATTGTCGACCAGGATATTATGTGAGTCTAAATGATGAATTTGCTAAAAACTTCTTGTCCCTTAAGATAAAAACAGTTGCGATGGACATGAAAAGAGGAGAATATCCTTTACAGATATTTTGAAAAATCATCTACAAATTAGATAATACAATAGATCCAAAGACTAAGATAACAATGATAGAGGTAGAAAAATTTGAAAGTCCTACCCTTATGCAAAAGATCCAGAGGATTAAGTCCAATCCTGAGGATATAAAAATCGATCATTCATGGATATCTAGTTTTGCCAACTCTACAAAAATTAATAAGAAAAATGTAATAAAGGTTGATGAGGAGGGTAAAATCACCATTAAGCCCCAATTATTAAGAAGTATGAGTACAATATCAGATTGGAGAGAAGGATCCTTATCAGCTAAAGAAGAGTTTAAAGAAGATGATACAATTAGCATGACCAGTGAAATAAATAGAATGAGTTTTGAAGCCGTCAGACCCTGTGTAAAATGAAGTATGAGTCTAGAAAGAAAATTCATTTGGTACAAAACTAGAACTGTTAGTGAACCAAACTATGATGATGAATGAGTCAAAAATATGACTATGAAGATCTGTTATGTGGCTACCAGTACAAATCCTAATAGCATTTATATCCCAATAAAAGTATATTTAAAGGGATATAATAAATATAAATTATGTGCCTACATAGATAGTGGTTGTTCGGTATGCTTTGAAAAAAGATTATTATTTTCCAAATTCATGTGGAAAAAAAAAGCCAAAAATTCTTTACAGGTAAGGATAGCTGATAATAACATTATGAGTCACAATGAAGCTACAGAAGAGTTAGCCATAGAAGTAGAATGAGTTTAATGTATTATACCAGTTCTATGGGCTACTAATCAACCCTCTTATGACATGATTATCGGAAATAATTTTCAGAAATTATATTCTCCGTACACACAGACCATATACCAGATAATATTCACAATAAATGATCACTCTGTTCCTATTGAAAAATTAAGTAAGGTATATACTCATCAAAAAATTGAGTTTAAACGTTGCCAGCATGGTAAGAAAATAATGCCTGCACAGCGAGAAATAGCACTGACAATTTCATTGCTTGAGCTATCTATTAAGGAACAGATTGTAAACCAACAAGAAAAATTATGCAAAGAACTCTACTCTGAGTATCCACTAAAATTTTGGGATAAAGATAAAACCTTTGCAAAAATTACTTTATTAAATCCCAACACTATTATTCGAGTCAAACAAATAGTGTATACAAACTAGGATATCTAAGAATTTGATAAACAAAATAAAGAATTTTTGGATAAAGGATTAATCAGGAATAGCAAGCGCCCTCACACTAGTCCCGCTTTCATGATAAAAAATCATGCAAAAGAAAAAAGAGGAAAAGTAAAAATGATAATCAATTACAAAGAGTTTAATAATAATACCGTCTTTGATGGTTACTATATTCCTAACAACACAGTCCTTTTCAACAGAATTCAATGAGTCTCTTGGTTTTCGAAAATGGATTACAAAAGTAGTTATTGGCAGAAAAAATGGAGGAAAGTATTCCTTTAACTGCTTTTAGTACCCCACAAGGACATTATAAATGGATAGTAATGCCATCTTGTCTTAAAAATGCATCTCAGATATTCCAGAGAAGAATGGATAATATTTTTAAAGATCTTAATCATTGTTGCTTAGTTTACATTGATAATATCCTTATCTTTTCCAAGACCATAGAACAACACAAAGATGATATTTTAGCTGTCACCTAAAGATGCATCGATCATAGTATTATACTTGGAAAGAACAAGTGCATTTATGATGAATAAGAAATTGAGTTCTTAGGTCTAACGATAAAAGTTGGATAAATTATTCTACAGAACATATTCTTAAAAAAAAAAAAAATTTTCCTGAAAAAATTGAAGATGGGAAGCAGTTAGAAAGGTTTTCCGGATGCCTTATCTATACTTCAGATTTCATTAAAGATTTAGCAAAATTAAGAAAACCATTGCAGCAAAAACTAAAGAAAGAAATAAGTTGAACATGGACCACTAATGATACAATGATTGTTCAAAACTTAAAAAATATATAAAAATCTTCCTATTCTTAAGTTGCCGAATGAACGAGATGATTTAGTTTTTGAAACAGATACCGGCAATGAGCACTGGAGTGCGATACTCAATATCAAAGATGGAGAAAAACTATGCAAATATTATAGTGGAAGTTTTAATAAGGCAGAATGTAACTATCCCACGATAGAAAAAGAAATCCTTACAGTCATAAGGGGAATTGAAAAGTTCTTAATCTTTTCAATCCAAAAACCTTTTCTTATTCGAACTAATTGTAAAGAATACTTGGTTTTATGAAAAAGAATTTATCAAATATACAAGCACAAGGGGAGCTCTTGTATTGGCAATTATGGCTTAACTAATTTTTCTTCTCTATTGAACATATAAAGGGGTCGAAGAACTCTCTGGTAGACAGTCTAATTCGAGAACTTGCCAATGGTGATCATCAAAGTCGATCTCCTGCTAGAAAAGAAGGAAATTCTTAATGAAATATCATTCTTACTAGAACGGGTTTCGCCTCCTAGTAGAGTCCTTATTAATAACCTGGAATTCCATACAAAAAGTAGATCTTGTTTTGGTCTACTATCTACTGCTTATCTAATAGCCCAAAGATTTTTCCTTTTAGAGTTACAAGTTAATTACCTTAGATGTTCCTATGATATCTAAGAAAAAATAAGCTATTATGTTCAAGAAAAATGGTTCAATGAGTGGTATGCAACTTGCATCAACTTTTATCATCATTATTCCTATGATATTTGGGAATCTTAGGGAACAACTATTTACTTTCCTGATAAATCTGGAGTTGATAGTGTTAGTTTTTCAGTAAATTCAATCTCTCGAAGGGCCCCATCATTAAAGCACGGGAATACGGGATGGTACTTTACTTTATAGAAATCCCATACCCAAAGTTTCCTTTTTTCTGCAGATTAACAAGATTTTAGCAATGCATATTCCAAAGAATCCTTTGGATCCTTACATCTCCTGATGGTCCAACAAAAATTCCAGGTCGAAGATGCTTAAATTTGGAAGTGTATAGCGCATTAATCGAATATGAAAATGCAAAAGCTAAGCCAGCCCATTATCTTATTCAGATCGTTGATTACGATGATCTTGATTATCAATAATTACGATGATCTCGATTATTAACGACAAGAATGGGTTTCTAAACAACTAGTGCATTTAGTTACTGATCCTACTTTAGCAAGAGACATTGGATTTTTTAACATTTACCATCAATGTTGGACATTGATTGAAAAAGGAAAAACATTAATGTATTGTGAAAACATTGCTTTCGCCTATGGTAATGAGTCTAAAGAATATATGAAGGCGGAAGGAGTAGTGTCAGAAGATATTTTTGATTATCTCTTTGATGTTGGAGTTGAAAAATTCTTATCAGAAAAAGGAAAGAAATATCTTTTTGAATTGTTTGAAAAATGGGATTTAGAGCATATTCAATTAGATGAAGATTTTGATAATTATCCAGATAATGATGGTCTGAAAAATATAATTAGAGATGAAAGCATGTAGAATCTCAAAAATTATGACTAGTCTTGTCATCATGAAGAACTCTGAAAAGTGGTTGCTCTATTATTGTACTGTTTTGACAAGTGTTTGATCTGCAAATAAAGTATGTACTGTAGCCATTAGTGTGCATTATAGGCATGTGAATTTATATGTATTGTAGCCTTTAGGGCATCCTATGTACCCCATCCCCTCCATAAAAGGAGAGGTGGAGTGCTGAGGGACACGGTCATTTGAGCATTCTTAAGCAAAAGAGAAGTCGGAATTCTCCATTTCTCTTTGAGCAAACATCTCTAACGATTTTAGCTTAAGTCCCTCTTCAAAGTTTTCCATTGTAATATTTCCACTTTCAAACTTTCAATAAAAAAGTTTCCCAATAGGGAACGTTATTCAATTGAACCTTATGTCTTAAATATTATAGTTTCTTGATTAAAATCTCACTATCCTTTAGAATACTCAAAACTTGATTAGTAACTACGGTCTGATGCAGGAAATGAAACGGATCTATACTGTACCTAATCTGAAGAAGGTGTGGTTGAAATTAGCAATCTCTCTAAACTGGAAGTTAGAGAAATGTCAGGGTCCATTACCGACTAAGTTCAGGTAACGGTCAAAACTCTCTTAATTAAGTTTTAATTATTTTTGCTAAGCATGATGGGCCTATAGCCACAGAAAATATAATATATAAGATATAAGTAGTAGATATATAATAACTAGTACCAGTAAAGTCATTATAAGAAGTTTAATCGGTTGGAACAAGCATGTTTCCTGAAAAAATCCCTAAAAACAGCTTTTTTGCACGTTTTTCCTATTCCATGGACTATTCTGCAATTTTCAAAAGTTCAAGGGCTAAAGTAATAAAAAAAGGGCCTAAAAATTAGTTGTCTGAAAACATAAGGTATTTCAGAATTAGTTTCGCAAAAGCAGGCATCTAAAAATAGTTATTATCGAATTTAGGGATCTAAATGTCAGTAATTCAGTTTCAAAGAATTCAAAAATTTATGAACTCAATGTTCTCTGATACAATTTCGCCAACGATGAAACAAACCTGTGCATTGTATGGGCTTTCATACTAATCTCCTAAAATAAAGCAGTTGAGGCACTTAGGGAAAGTGGGGCTGAAAAATGCTGTGTAGGCTACATGTGTACTCGGCATATCATTCTTAAAAGTGTCTCCCAAATTATCATCATAGAGTGGTGACCAATGGTCCTTAATTAGTATTTCATAAATTTCCAATTGTCTAACTACAAATCAATAAAATACAAAAAAAAATTTAATTCTTTTCTTACTTTAAAATTAATTTATTGATAATATGTGGATTATTTATTTTTAACTATTTTAATGTGAAAGTATAATATTTATTCTAAATTTACCTGTTGCTATACTTGTTTTATTAATACATGTGAATGGATTATTTGTTCAATTTCGAGTCAAGTTATTTGCGCCGAGTCATGATCGGATTAGATCAATTGGATTTTGATTTGCATTTAGATCATTTTTAGCTTGCATTGAATTTTAATTGGTTAATGTTTCATCCCCCCAAAAAAACTTTTATGAAAAAAATGCATGGCAATTTTAGTTAGGTTTGACCAAATGAACTTTTTTGAATTTGCTATCTTTAAATGTTTAATAACAATTTAAAAATAATTATTAATTTTGACTTTATATTGTAGTCAAAAATTATATTTTTTTAACTAAACATTAAAATTTTAGACTTCTTTCGTTGCCCTTTTTAATACTTTAATGTCCATCTTTTTGTTAGTTATAAATTACCTACATTAATATTGTGCATTTTCATTGGTTTACTTACATAGATTGTTCCTAGGTGTCCTATATATTTCTAATATTTTTAGTTTCTTTTATAATAAAGTTTAAGAGATAAAATTAATACAATCAAAAAGGGTAATTCAATAAAAATAGTATTATATCTATCAAAAAAAAATAAATAGTATTATAAATAATTATTGAAAATGCTCTTGCCTTTAATTATGATAATCTAAACATGAGTTAATTTTCTTTTAAACGGTGCTATTTATGATTGTAATAAATTATTTAAGCATGGGTTTATCTTGGTTAATTTCCTTTCAATATATACATATATGTTGATATAGATTAGACAAAATCCGAACAAACTTCATGTTGTTATATCTAACATTGTGTTGCCTTGCCTATGCCTTAGACTGTTGCACAACCCATATGCATTAGTGGTGAATAATCCCACCAAAAAAAGAAGCTAGAAGTCTAATCGGAAAATCTCCTGCCTCGGTCCGCACAATTTTTTTTCTTCAGATTAAGGCCCAGTTCTTTTCATAGGTTATTTTAGATTTACTAACCTCAACTTATTTCAACCAACTTCAACCCACTTTAACCAATTTTAACCCACCTGAAAAAAATACCAACCTCAACTCACTTCAACCCACTTCAACCCACCCCTTCATAAATTTAATAATTTGTAACCCAAATCATTCAAAATAATTGGCAAGTTGTGCCGACCTCTAACTTCCAGAAAAATAGTTACAAAATTGTGAAATTATCATTCACGAAAAAATGCACTAAAAATTACAATAACTTAATAAATTATCACATATTCTTATTATTTTAACCCACTTCAACCCACCACAAAAAAATATACCAACTTCAACCCACTGCAACTTACTTCAACCCACTTCAACTAACTTTAACCCACTTCAACCCACCTCAAAAAAATACTAACTTCAACACACCTCAACCAACCTCAACCCACTTCAACCTTTTACCCACCCCATTTACCCACGAAAAGAACAGGCCCTAAGCCTAAGCGACGGTGCGAATTGGTCTTCTCGTGTGGCTCTTGGATGAGAAGTGTAAAGATGCTTCTAGTAGGGTTGTGGAAAAAAAAATCGAAACTAAAAAGTCGAAAAAACCCAATTAAAAAATCGATTAATTGAATAAATGTTCTAAAAAAATCGGTTTAGTTAACCGAGCTAAAAAAATTTTGGTTTTCAGTTTGAAAATTCGGTGATGGTTAATCGAGTCGAAATTAATTTTTTTTAAAAAATTTATAAACATAAAAAGGAAAAATTTAGGTAAGGAAGTACACTTTATTGAATTATTTATGAATGGTAAATGAAATTTAATTTTATAAAAGAGATATAAACAAAAAAATAAAAAAATAAGGTTAAAAAGTAGACTTTTTATACCATCAGTAAACTGTTGACTGATTACCTAGCCAAAAAACCGGTTTACCGATCTAAAAACCGGTTAATCGACTTTTTCGATTCGGTTACGGTTTGAATTTTGGATGAACTGAAATTTTCAGTTCAGCTATACTTCGAAATTTTCTTGAATCTCAAAACTGGTTAACCAAATTTCGATTAACTGAAACTACGGTTAATCGGTTTTGCACGCCCCTAGCTTCTACCGCTTCTACCGCATGTTTGCTTTTTGTTGTCATTTGCCACACTAATTATTGGGCGTTTTCATTATTAGGTTGGGCTTTCTTCGTTTGGCATTCCTATTTTATTTTTCTGGCAAAGGAATGTCTCTTGTCTGCAATCTCTTGCCTCGGAAGATATTGAGTTTTCTTTCAAATCATTGGGTTTTAGTCTTAAAGCAAAGCTGATGGGGAATCTATAAGCACCAACTGCAAGCATTTTGGCTCCAACTGTGAAAGTTAGTAATTTGCTTCTTATTCTTGTATAACATAATTCTTTTTAGGGGGCTCTATTTTGGATTAGTGTTTAGAGAACTGAAGTGAAAATAATATCGTATCAACATTTTTTTTAATAAGGGTAAATGGTAAAATGAAAGTTAACCACCTCTTGTCATAAGACTTCGCCCAACAGCATCATTAGAAATAATTTGCCAAAGAAGTGGAGAAAAACAATAATTTCATGAATAAAAATTTGAAATGGAATGACCAAATTTTGATAGCCAATCTGCTACTATATTTACCTCCTAGGCGAGGTGGATAGTAGCCTAGAATGCCTTCATTTATCCATATTTAGACGTCTTTGATGATAGTGAAAATTTGTCATGGAACTTGAATGTTGTCTTTTGATTCTTGAATCACGATTAGATTTTCTCCGTCAATAATGATTTTATTGAACCCTGCTTGAACCGCTAAGTTTACTTCTTCGCTTAATGCTCTTGCTTCTGCCACCAAGATTGACATGTTAGCATAATTTGTTGCCCTGCTTTGATTAATATACCCGTCCAACAGTGGCATATCTAAATATTCGGATCAGGGGTGTCCACTTACTAATATTCATTATCATGTGTACTATAAAATAAAGTTTAAAAGATACAAGAACCATTATAATAATTTACTATTGCAATTGTTCTTAACGTTTTTGCATATTTTGGAATCAATATAAGATTGAATCATTGGAAATTGATTCATATTAAATTGTACAAAAAAGGAGAAAAACAGGACAACCTTAGCTAAGAATCCACATCCTAGATGTAAAATGAAGCATGTATGTCAGGATCCTTTCATTGACTAGAGAGGAGGAGAGAGATTGAGAGACAGTCACAAAGGCTAGAGGATCCAATTGAGAGAGAGAGAGAGAGAGAGAGAGGGTGAGCTGGGTAAATGAAGCATGTATGTCAAGACCCTTTCACCGACTTGAGAGGGGGAGATAGATTGAGATAGTGAAAGTCTCATATAGACATTGAAAGACTGGGCATGTCCTCTTTACAGTTATAGCTTTTATTTAAAAAAAAGGAAAAATTAAACATGCTAGTACTGCATTCCTTGGGCCGTGAATATTAGGATGTTCAAGATTATTTGGGTCTTTTTTTAAGGGTGTCTATTTACATTATTTTCAGACACTTTAAAACAATTCATTAGAAATTTTTTGGAGCTAGGGGTGTCCAAAATTACTTGGACCTTTTTTTTTAAGGGTGTCCATTTACATTATTTTCAAACACTTTAAAGCTACCCATTAGAAATTTTTTTGGGCTAGAGATGTCGATGGACACCCCTAAGCCATCCACCTCTGCCGTCCAATCTCGTAAAATGAAACCTATTGTTGCTAAAGAATGGTTGAGTGATCCGTCAAAGTTAATTTTAACGAATCCCAGATGAGGGGCGTGCCACCTCATGAAATGGGTGGAGATGGAAAGGGAAGCAGGAGATCCCTTGTGATAATCATCAACTAATATACAAGATAGGATTCGTCATTTAGCACAAGCTTCTTTTGCACAATACGCACTCTAATGTTTGAAAAAACTCATTGCTAAAGACTACATTATTTCTATTTTTTCAGATGCTTCAAAGGACAAAAGAGATCTTCTGGAGTTTGATGGGATTACTTGAGTGTTTAACCTTTTTAGGATGATGATAAATATTATGGTTTCCATCAGGAACAATATCGAGTGGAATCCATTCATGTTTTTCTGCACATTTTCATATTTAACCATGAGACAGTATTTGAATAAATGGTCTATTGATTTTATATCATCTGGACAAAGACGGCATGAAGGCTTCATGTGAATACCCCTTCTGATTAGGGTACCTCTAACTGGAAATGCCCCGTGGAATAATTGTCAAAGAAAAACTTTAATTTTTTGCATGATATCAATTTTCCAAATCCATTTTTGGGTCCATTTAGGGATTCCTATGGGTTGTGAATCATGTGCTATCCATGTGGCTGATTTGGCAGTAAATTCACCTTAACTATTTAGTTCCCAACAGAAGGAGTCATCCATGCTATGGAGTGGGATAACAGTCCCTTGCATCTTCCTTGTAATTGGATGATTATTAAGGATCCGATTAAGTTTAGCAATATTCCAGCTCCTATTAAGCTAAATGAAATCACTAACTGTAGCTTCTCGTATAGGAATGTTTTCTTCCCGTAAATTCAACTTTTTCACTGAATTGTAATTTCTTATGCAGTTATAAAACCAAAATGAGATCTTATCTCCCCTTCCTACTTTCCAAGTAATGCCTCTTCTCAAGTGGTCTCTGCACTTAAGCATACCCTCCCAAATAGGTGAATCTGTATTTTTCTTTTATATGGGAAAAACAGTTGTCCTTTAGATACTTTGCTTTAATAGATTGGACCCAAAAATTAGAATCATTTTATAGAACTTTCCAAGTTAGCTTACATTGGAATGCTTTATTAAGTGCTTCAGTTTTACGAAGCCATAAACCTCCTTTGCCTTTTGGCATGCAAACCTTATCCTATGTTTTCGTATTAGATTTTTTCCAGCAAAAATCTCTACTAAGTTTATCCAGATGGTTAGTAGTAGATTTTGGGAATTGAAAACATTGCATCATACATGCTGAAAGTGATTCTAATTGAGATTGTATCAATATTGTTCTTCCTGCTTTAGACAGGGAATTAACTATCGATCCTTCTAATTTAGAGGTGACTTTGCTTATAATATCCTGGAATATATTCTCCGAACGTCTAAATGGAAATACAAGACATTCAAGGTATTTTCCTAAGGAATCCTGGTGTGGAATATGTAAGATTCCGTTACTGTTTCTTTCTATGCATCAGATGCATTATGGGAAAAAGTGAACGCAAATTTATGAAAATTAACTAATTGGCCTGATATGGTACAGAACTTATCCAAGATATTCTTAAGATTAATGCAACTAGTAGTATTACTTTTGCAAAATAGAAGGCAATTCATCAACAAGAAGCAGACAAGGAATAGTCATGGCTCTTGGGCAGATCTTAACTCCTATGCCTAGTTTGTACTTTGCAACTTCTTGATAAAGTAGAATATGATTAAGGGCTTCCATACAGATGGTGAAAATATAGGGTATAAGGGGTCACTTTGCGGAATTTCCCTCATTGGGGTAAAAATCCTATTAGGTTCATCATTAAATATAATCAAATAGGACACTGATGATATACATTCTATAATCCATTTGTTCCATAATGGGTAGAAACCTATATCTTGTAAGCACTTCAGGATGAAGTCCTATTCCAATCTATCATATGCTTTTTCCATTGCAAAGTTGATAGCGACCCAAGAGGATTTGCCTTTGAGGTTCTTAAATTTATGCATGATTTCATGTGTCAAGAGAATATTATCATGAATGGATCTCCCAGGGACAAACACACTTTGAAAAGCTGATACTAGTTTATCTAGGAAAGGTCGCATTCTATTGAACAGTATTTTGGATATGCTCTTATACACTATTGAACAAAGGCTAATGGGCCTAGTTGGTTGGTCTGCAAAGGTCTATCAACTTTAGGGATAAGAGTGATAAAAGTATGGTTGATTTCTCTAAGGATGTTCTGATTCTTGAAAAATTCTAGAATGCATTTGGCTAAATCATCTTTGATAATGTATCAATAATGTTTGAAGAAACCGGCACCGAAACCATGAGGTCCTGGCGTTTTACTGGAATCATACTAAATACAGCTTGTTTAGTTTCATCTAAATTTGGTAACTTTGTAAGAAGCTCTGTGTTTTCATCATCTGAAATTAGTTTGGTTAATCCTAAGGCCGTTAGATTTTTGTCACCATTATGGGTAGACTTAAATCTTTGCATATAATCTTAGATAGATTTATTTGCAATCGCTTCATGGTCATCAATCGGGACACCACTCTCATCTTTTATTTCTATGACCATTTTTCTTTTCCTTCGAGAGTTTGCCCTATGTTGAAGAATTTTGAATTTCTATCGTCATTGACTAGCCATTCTTTTCTGTCAAGTTTATCCCAATACTTTTGGTTGAATAACATCATTTTTTGCCCTTTGCTTGAGGCGTCTAGTCATCCACGAATTAAACCTATAACTGTTAGGATTCTCCAGCAATTTTCCCTTGACATAATCAATTTTTTGTTCATTTTTGGGAATTTTATTGTGAATGTTATCAAATGGTTTCTTTAACCAATCCTTAACCTCATACTTGATTTTCTTAGGTTTCTTAGAAAATTGAAACATCTTTGTACCTTTTATTGTAATTCCCCAATATTTTTTAGTAATAGTGTCTACTTGTTGGTAGTTGCACCAATAGTTTTGAAAGCGGAATGGAAGAGCTTTGTGGTTCTCTTGTTACATAATTGTGGAAAGACTAATACGACAAAGATCAGAACATATATATAAAACTCCCATGAATCTGAAAAGTATATGGATAGATAGTAGACCAGTCTTTGCTAGCAATTTTTTCATCCAGTCTTTCGTATATAAGTTGTTTGTGAATTCTTTTTTCCAAGTAAATATTTTGCCATTTCTATGGGTTGATTCTGCATCAATTGTAGTAACGAAGGAATTAATTCTCTCATCTTTGCAACTAGGTAGGATTTGTTCCCCTTTTTTGCATTGGGTGTAGCTGCTAGCTAGTTCGTTAAAATCTCCGGTGAGACACCATGGTATGTCTATGACAGCATTAAGTTCAATAAGATGCTCTCAGAGGGACATCTCATCTCTATTTTGTGCTGAGGCATAGACCTGTGATATTACACAGTTTTGTGCTTTTGTGCTTTCCCTCCATCATGTATTAACATATGAATTGCTCTTGTTTCTTTTAATAAAACCAATGCATGTATACTTCCATTGCTTCATAAATCAGCTACACCACCTGATTACTGATAGGAAGAACACAATATCAAAGTGGTCGTCGCCCAATGTGGGTAGGATGCTGATGATATTTCTTTCATTAACCATTGTTTCAAGCAAAAAAATCATATCATGTTTACAAGTTCTTGTCAAGAATTTTATTTCTTATAGAACTTGAGATTTTTTGGCACCTTGAACATTCCAGCTAATTATCTTCATTTAGTAATGATAGGATCATAAGAATCAGCCAATTGCATAATGACTTGTTCATATTCACCTTCCATATTTGGAATTTTGCATGTGTAGAAATCCTTAAGTTTAACCATGCCTTGGACCAAAATTCAAAAAATGCCCATAAAAGAGAGGGTGTGAGTAGGAGTGAAGTATAAAAGTTACCGAAGCCGTTGCAAAAATTACTCACCCCTTCATAGCGTAAATTTGCTGAGAATTGGTTTTTGAGACATGAATTTGCATGACTGATATATATAAGACGCATTCATTAAACGTGGGTATAATGGGGTCAACCCAATTGTCTGTCAAGCACACAATCATACAGTAGTGAGGATTTGTTCTTTTTACTAGGCTTTCAATTAAACATATACAGACACCAAGACAGCAAAGTGAATCATGCATAATATTTTGAAGTTGCGTAGGGGTACTTGAATAATCTCCATCTAAGCCTAACTGCACCAGCACTATTACAATTGGTAAGATCCAATTTGGGAACGACAGGATACAACAATAAAAGCCTCAAGTAATACCATTAACAAATATGATAACATATCAAAATTTTATCTAGGTCTGAAGGCAGTCTGGAAACGGGCCTTGGAGGAGCAAGGGGGGTTTTTCTCCATTTGCTCTTCTCTCACCATAATCGATTCAAATAAGGTGTCAAAGATCATAAATTACCAAACTATAGATCAATCTTGATGTTTAATTGCTTGAATCCAGATTTACAACCCTTTTGCCACTGAATCTTCAGAGCAACTGTTTTAGTTCCGTACCTCCAAGGTTGTTGGTACATGGCACATAATGTAGACCATAGTCAACATAGGAAAGACAACTGGCCATATTCGGAATTAATACATAACCTCCAGGGTTTAGCTAAGAACCAACAACCATCTATAATGATGAGGCAAAGAATATAGGTATCTTTAGCGAGTTCAGTGGAGCAGATGTGAAACCCGACACCCAAACTCATATTCAAATGGTCATTACAAACATATCATCACAATCCATTCCTTAAATTTCGTGTAGTGATTATTCTGAGTAACGGACATATCGTCGAAGTTTCAATACGAAACAGAGCACCTTATACAAGGCTGTAGAAATGGGTGGCCTTACATTATTAGCCAGAAGTAGGGATGGCAAAAAGTTGGGGAATATCTGTCCCCGCAGGGGCCCCGCCCCGAAGTGGGGAAAAATCCCCGTCCCCAAAGGGGATGGGAATGGGGACGGGGAGGGAAATTAATCCCCGCTCGGGGATGGGGATGGGGACGGGGACATAGTTCAACCCGTCCCCGTCCCCATTTTCCCGTCAGGGATTTTGCCCCATTCCCATCCCCATCCCCGATTCCCCGATTGGGGAAAAATCCCCACCTCTGCCACTAATTTTAATTAAAATTACAAAAATAACCTTATTTTCAAAATTTTTAAATGAAACAACTAAGGTTATACACGTAATTTTCTTTGTAAAAATCCTAGGTATATACTGGATTTGGTACTCATGGCCGTGAAGAGTTTAGAAGGTAAGGAAAAAATAGCGGGTAAAAATCCCCGTTGGGGCCTCAACGGGGATTAAATCCCCGCCGGGGATGGGGACGGGGCGGGGAAATTTTTTCCCCGCAGCGGGGAACGGGGCGGGGACGGGGAGCGGGGATTCCAGCGGGGACGGGGACGGGGAATATACTCCCCGTCCCCAACCCGCCCCGTTGCCATCCCTAGCCAGAAGTCGATATCTTATGATCTCATGGCAAATTATCAGAAATTCAGACTGTCCTCAGAGCCTAAACTCCAAACACAAATCAAACCAGCATAATGTCATAGAACTCAATGTATCCCAGTTATCACAAGATGAACTTGGTTTGTGACATTCACCAATATCGTTTTTACACCAAGACATAATACCAAATTCACTCAGGGAGGGGCCACAGCAAACAAAATTGAGCTCGTGAAGGCTACAGTGAAACCATATGGTAGAAATAGGATAAATAATTATAGGAAGTTCAATGTCAAATAAGATGCAAATATATGCTTTACAAAACAGTCTATGATCATAATTATCAACACAGTATATAGGTTCCTTCTTGATTCGTTTTCCAAGGTCAATAATATATACAACTTGATGTCATCATCACTCAAGTAAGCAAGTATGAAATTTGGCCAGCTGCAATAGAAAAGGGTATGGTGAAATAAGGAAGAGAGAACAAGTAGATTCGGAGATGAAAAAGAAGACAAACACTTTGGTGAACAATGCGGACCTACAAGATCCATTTGTTCTTTTTTCTCCGGCAAATGGTTAGAACTTCATCTGTGTTCAAATCCTACTGAGAGGTCCAAGTGTCGTGCTGCTAGGCGAAGCGGGGGATTATCCAGAAAGGTATTTCGGGAATCGGTCTGATTCTATCTCTGTTCCTTCCGTGAACTTGAGAATAGAACAAAAGACGGGGAGACGCACCCGTCTTCCGATT
This sequence comes from Carnegiea gigantea, assembly GCA_029747015.1. Classification (NCBI taxonomy): domain Eukaryota; kingdom Viridiplantae; phylum Streptophyta; class Magnoliopsida; order Caryophyllales; family Cactaceae; genus Carnegiea; species Carnegiea gigantea. The sequence goes on along the minus strand of JAKOGI010000765.1, from coordinate 378,503 downwards.
TATCTGAGTTTCGTGGTGCCGAAAAATGTAAGATAATGTGTTAAAGAATTGTGAAATAATAAAAGTCTCTCATATTTTACAAATCATATTTTATCACTTTGAGATAATATTTTTAGTAGTTTAATACCTTCATTTTCTTATATAAATTAAAACAATAATAATGGATCAAGAAACTTAAATAAGGCACGTGTTCTGCCACTTCTACGTTCAAAAGACCATGAGTTCCAACGAAGTAAATAAACAAAAAAACAATGAGTATATTTTTTATGGTATTTGACCTTCAATTAAAAAAAATAAAACTTCTATTGGTCCATGCAAAACAAACCTAGGAGTTCTAACTAAATAAGTAAATCTAAAATCAATGGCTATGTTCGTTTTTTGAGGTATTTGATCTTCTATTAAAAGAGTTAAATTCCTATTAGCCGATACAAAATATAAATCTCTTCATATAGATTTCTCTGGATATTTATTTAAAAAGATAAAAGTAATTTTTTTAAAACAATACAAATTGTTTCAATGATGAAAAATGCAGATTATTTATTCTAATACAATCATTAAATCTTATTAACAAATTAGAAAGAAAGCCCGTCCATTGGATGGGCATCTAGAACTAGGTATGGCCCAAAAGGTGTAACTTAATTCATAGTTGTAAAATTTGGTCTTTTTTGTAAGTCAATATACTGTGGATCACCGAAAAAAAAACAAACCCCACATGACAATTGGTTGGTCTGTGGACGTGAATTCACCTAAAAGGTAAATTTTTGTTCTTAGGTTGGAAAGAAATGTTCAGATTTAATGATCTAAAAAGTTATGAGGATCTCTCTCTATATATGAGATCAATACTCAAAAATCCGAATAGATGTAGTTGCTTTCTATCGTCACTTTTTATGACCTCAGTTCTCATGAAACTCATAACTTAATGCACCTTCCCAAAGCCAAATATGTTAGGATGAGTGATAATTTTGGTTAGCATTGGAATTGTAAATAGTAGTAGCAGGTGTGAGTATACCTGCCATATGAGCTCCAATGGTATCTAGCTCACTTGGTTTTTGTTGGCTAGAACCAGTCAGGTTGGTGAGGAACTGCAGTAGTTGTTTGCTTTGCTCAGAATTTAATCCTGGAAGATTCATATTCTGAGTCTCAGGCTGTCCTTCTTCTTGTACACTCTCAGTCCAGGTGTTGTAAGCTCTCCGTTAAGAAGGCCCATATCCTCCTCTGCCTCTAGCCTGAGATCTGTTTCCACCATTTGGATAGCCATGTAACTTGTAGCACTTGTCAATAGTGTGGCCACGTCTCTTGCAATGTTCACAGAAGAGTTGTGATCTTCTGTTGTCAGGTCTTCTCTGATTGGGTCTCCTTCCTTCTTGTTATGGAGGTGGAGGTTGTTTGGTGGTGGAAGTGGCAGACAATGAAGCATTATCAGTTAGGAATTATGTCTCAGTTTTGACCAACCTTTGCCTCTCCTCTTCGACAGTTCGACTGAGAGAGAATAGGCTTGACTCATTGAGGGAAAAGGTACCATCATTAGTATTTCCTCTGACAGCAGTATAGCTGCTGTTGAGACCCATCAAAAACTGGATAAGTTTCCTTTCCTCAGTGTAGTTATGCAATTGTGCATTGATTCCACACTCACATTTTGCACAGGTACATCTAGGGATGCCTCCAAGAGCATCAGACTCATCCAAAAGTTGCTTAGCTTTAGTATAATAGCTAGCAATATCCATGTCACGTTGAGAAAGACAAGAAATGTCTTTCTGAACCTGAAATAATCTGGCCTCATTTGATTGACCAAATCTCTCATCTAAATCCTTCCATAGGTCTTTTGCTGTGTCAAAATACAGCACACTATTCCTGATATTCTCATTCAAAGAATTTAATTGCCAAGACAACACCATGGCATTGTTTTTCTGCCATAAGGTGAACTGTAGGGATGTAGAACTTGGACATTCACAAGATCCATCAATAAAAGCCATTTGATGCTTAGCAGATAGAGCAATCATCACTGACCTTTTCCATTTATCAAAATTATCGCCATTGAAAATGTTTGAGACCAAAGGCAAACCAGGATTATCAGATGGATGGATGTAGAGAGGATGAGTAGGCTCGATCTGTGAGTTTCGATTACCTTGAACTGCCATAGCAAAACTCATATGTTGCAATCAAAAGAATTAGAAAACTTGAGCAGTATTTGCTTCCAAATCATGATTGTAAGCTAGATTGATTGACAATACAAGTCAATCAATCAAAAGGACGAAAGAAAGAATCAATCTGGAGAGAATGATGAAGCTAGATCAGTTGAAGAATCGATTATATTCAACTAATTGAAGGGGAAAGACAGAATAGAAAGATTTGGAAGCTTCAACTTTCCACACTCTGATACCATGTAAACATTCATGGAAGAATGTTGCATAGAGAGAGAGAGATAAAGAGAAGGAGCTTGAGCTCAAGAATATAGTCTGACATTTTTATTTTTATTTTTATCTCATCTATATTCAATATACAACTGTAGCTATATATCAAGTAAGCTAGGAGAGAGAAAATAGGTTCCCGCCAAAACTAACAAACTACTAAACGACCTTGCTAGAAATGGGGAAAGTTGGTTAGCTGCTGCTAACCAAAATTATCACTCATCCTAACACTCCCCCTCAAATTGGCGGGTGAATGAACTCCCAATTTGGAGAGGATGAGATGGTGATTGATGCCAGTGAGGGGCTTGGTAAGAATATCAGCAAGCTGATGCTTTATGGGGACATGATTGAGACTAATCAACCCTTGCATGAGTTTATGCCTGACAAAATGACAATCTAATTCAATATGTTTGGTCCTTTAATGATATACAGGGTTCTTGGCAATGTAGATGGCAGCTTGATTGTCACACTTGATCGGGATAGGAGTGATGGAAGTGATGGTAAGCTCATTTAACAGCCTGGTCAACCAAGCTAATTCAGCCACAACTCTCCTCATACCTCGATATTCAGATTCTACTAAAGATAGTGAGACTGTCACCTGCTTTTTTGATTTCCAAGCGAGCAAAGTGTTGCCAAAAAACACCACAAATCTACTGACAGACCTTCTACTGTGTAGACATGATGCCCAGTCTGCATCACAGTAGGCTAGGAGATCAAAAGTAGGGTTGCTGTTAAGCAAGATACCAAGAGAAGGGGTGCCTTTGAGATAACTAAGAACACGTAGAGCTGCTTGCAAATGAGGTTCCCTAGGATGCTGAAGAAATGGACTGTTGGACAGAGAAAGCGATGTCAGGCCTAGTGTTTGTAAGAAAGTTGAGCTTTCTAATGAGTCTTCTGTAGGAACTAGGGTCAGAGAGAGGTTCTCTAATGTCTGGATGCAGTTTAGTATTTTAATCAAGAGGACAAACCACAGGAGAGTTGTGTTGGCACTCAAATTCATGTAGCAAATCCATGGTCAGCTTCCTTTGTGTAAGAAAGAGCCCTTTATCAGACCTGTAGATCTCTATGCCAAGAAAGTAGTGGACATAGCCAAGGTTTTTAATTTTGAAAGTGATGTCAAGGAAAGATTTGAGAGAAGCTATTTCAACCTCATCATTCCCAGTAAGCAGAATGTCATCCACATAAATAGTTGGAAACACTGCTGAATCACCTTGTTTTCTGTAAAAAAGGGAATAGTCACTGTAAGAGTGTGTGTAGCCCCTTTTGAAAAGGACTTCACTAAGCTTGGAATACCATTGTCTTGAGGCTTGCTCGAGCCCATGCAAGGATTTCTTGAGCCTGCAGACTGCATTGGGAAAAGGAGATTGGACTTCTAAAGGTAGCTTCATATATATTTCTTCATGCAAATCACCATGGATAAATGCATTGTTTACATCTAATTGATGTAAATACCAGTCCTTCTTGACAACCACTGTCATTAAAGCTCTAATAGTGGTTAGTATGACAACTGGTGAAAAAGTCTCAGGGTAATCTATGCCCTCCTTTTGGGTATAACCTTTTATCACCAGCCTGGCCTTCAGCCTTTCGATGTCACCGTCAGCTTTGCACTTTACTCTATAGACCCATTTGCAAGCTATAGGCTTCTTCCCATGGGGTAAAGAACAATTTTCCAAGTTCCAGTATATATAGAGCCTGTAGTTCCTTGTTCATAGCTTCCTGCCAACCAGAGTGTGTGGCAGCTTGCTCATAGGATTGTGGTTCAGTGAAATCCAAGTTTTCCAAAAATTGTTGACTGATTGAACTGAGGCAATGAACTGACATGCTTGGTGGCTGTAAGCTGAGATTAGTAGGAGTGGAAAAACAACTACTGGGATCAGTATGAGCACTGCAAACATAGTCTCTCAAGTATTCTGGAGTTTTATGCACTTTGTCTGATCTTCTGACAGTTTGAGAAGGTGTTAAGGTCGAGGTATACAAGGTAGGACTTTGTTGAGGGAATTCCAAAGCATGGCTATTAGTGCTATGAATGTTGTCAAAAGAGCCAAAAACAAGATCATTTGGGGGAAAATAAGGTTTGGATGGAGGAGAAGAGAAGGGAAATGTGTCCTTATGAAAAATAACATCTCTTGACATATGGAACTTGTGAGTGTCAAGAGTCATGACCTTGTAAGCTTTCTTTCCACAGGGATATCTAAGGAAGACACAAGGCACAGCTCTAGCTTGGAATTTGTCCCTGCCTTGCTTGCAAGTGGACATGTAACACAAGCATCCAAAGACCCTCAAATGGTCATAGGTAGGTTTCTGCCCATGGAGAAGCTCAAAAGGGGCTCTATGTTGGAGGAGTGCAGTAGGTAATCTGTTAATGAGATATGTTGGAGGAGTTCTATGTTAATTTGGGTTATGTAGAACACAATAATTAATAAACAAGTACGTAATTAGCTAGGAATTAAGTAAAAATAGAATAGGATGATGACGAAAACCCTAGTAACGCAAACCCGAGCACACCAGTACGACCCACAAAGAGCTCTTTTCCTTAGTGAACCATATTCATCTTGCTCTCCTTTGAATCTTGGCTGTTCCATGAACAAAATAAAACCACATAAACCCAGCCAAAGCGGATAATCAAAAGTTTAAAGCATCTATGATAATATGTCAGTTCAATTGATTTGCGACTTGTTTCACTTAAGTAAGGTATTTAGTTCGAGTGTTGTTAATGGAGAACATCTATGATATGAGAGTTCTACCTCTTATTGGAATAATACTAGCAAATTAAACTATACAATCAGGTGGACAATGTGCCTCATCTGCCCTGTCTATAGATTATGCAATTAAATGTGCATGATGAATTAATAAGCAATGGTTGCCCTAGTGGTTGCGGTTTTCTTGGGCTTCTATAGGTTTTTGGTTCAATCGTTAGTAATGTCAATGGTGATTTTTTTTGGGGTCTTCTCATTTCGTATCTAATTTCGTAACCAACTAAATGTGCAGGATGCATTAATAAACTTAGACATGAATTACAAATTTCGTATCTAATTTCGTATCTAAATGAGCGCATTTTTATAGTGTTCCTTTGTTTTTTTAATAATAAATTATTTAAGCTATTATTAATTGATTTGAACCTCATTTGCTGAATTGTTTAAATTTGTTTTTTCTATTCAACTAAGTTGGTGTATACATATACGCACAAACGCACGCAGGCACACACATACGTATAACTATATAACTCACTACATATATGTATTATGTAGTAACACACTAGAAGACATAGTACAGATCAACTGATCAATGAAATATAAATTTTTCATATATTTTGCTCACTGAGTACACATTGTATCTCACCAAAGCATAATAAAAACAACTCATTAGAAAGCCAAAGTACAACTAATCGAAACTTTTCAAGTATAGCATTTTTGTACATATAAAAAATCTTATATTTAAGTTAATCAAAAAATATACCATAGCACATTAGAAGGTGAGTACCGAGTATTGCTCATTGAATATATATTATAACTCACCAACAGTTGCAATGCAGCTCACCAGGAAATGTCATACATTAAAATATGAACAAGCATGTGTAATTGTATATTATATCTTTTTCTCGCTCACTTTGCTTATGAATAGTTAAAATTATTCAGTGAATTGTATTGATCATCGAATATATTTCATAAGTCACTAAAGATCTATCACAACTTACTAAATATCTATCACAACTCACTAAAAGAAATAGTAAGAGTTCAAGTCATAGAAACTTTTCAACCCATACATTTAAAGAGTCTTATATTTATTTAATCAAAAGATATATCATAGCACACAAAGAGATAAATATAAAGTTCTACGCACTAAACATATATCATAATTTACCAAATGTTCCAATGCAGCTCACTAAGAAAATATGATACCTCAAATATGAACCAGAATGTGTAATTGTGTATTATTTGTTTAATAAGAGTTAGTATTACTCACTAAATCATATTCATTCACAAATATATTTTATAATCCACTAATATCAATCACAACTCACTAATTAAATACAATAGCTCACTAAAAAAAATAGTAATAGTATAAGGACTGAACCTTTTCAAGTATATTATTCTTATATATTTAAAGAATCTTATATTTTGGTTAACCAAAAGATATATCAAAGAACATTATAACATCAATATAAAGTATTGTCCACTAAACATATACCATGGCTAACACAAGTCATAATGTAGCTCACTAAGAAATCATATCTCAAAATATGAACAAGAATGTGTATGTGCTCACCAAAATTGTATATAATATATGTGCTCACTCTTTTTTCATTGTGAACATTTAATACTTCTCACTAAATTATATTGATCACCAAATATATTTCATAACTCACCAGAAAACTATCACAGCTCACTAAATAAATATCGCAGCTCAATTTTAAAAAAAATAAATAGTATAGTTAACCAAAATCTAGTTTTTCAACTTAATTTTTTATCACTAAATATATATATCATAGCTCCATTTCCCTTGAACTTTATTTATTTTACTAATGAGAAAAAGTCATATCATACGCCAATAATAATTAGTGAGCATTATTGTATGCATTAGTCAGCAACCTGTATATATTAGTCAGCAATATATTTTTCATTTTTTGATACTACAGCAGCAACAATAACACTATTGCCACGACAACTACAACAACAAGAGGAGGAGGAGAAGGAGGAAGAGTAATAATAATGACAACGATGACAACAACAACACATCAATAATATCTCTCGGTGTATACAATAGTGAGCATTACTAAAAATGTTTGTGAGCAAACACTACATGTAACTATGGAAAAAAAATATAGTGAAGTGCAATCTTATTGTGCATCATCCTTTTTTGAAAGGTTATTTTACACCATTTGTAATGTCTCAAATTAGGTTAACTATTATCCTGCTTAAGTACATGATTAGGCTAATTTGAGCGCGCGCATTCAATTCAAAATTTTCATATTTTCGAACTTCCTATGCAGGTCTTGGGCAACACGAATGAGTCAAGCTACAAGACTCTCAAGTATCAAATTTCAATTTAATTAATAATAATAATAATAATAATAATAATAATAATAATAATAATAATAATAATAATAATAATAATAAGTAAATAAATAAATAAAAGAAGAACGATACATATATCATATGTCGGTGCAAAACACAATTGAAATATCATGCCTGCTCCTTCCTTCATACGCCCTCTCCCTCTCGCTCTTCCCCTGCTCTCATGGCCGAGCCACCATTGTTGTAGTTTGCAAGGGCCAGACCTTGCCAGCAATTGACCAACGTAATCTCAAGTTTGCCCTCTCTTCAATTCCTTTCACTCAAATTGCTCCAGTCCTGTTCCTTTCAGTTGTTGCTGTTGCAGGCCATCGACCCTGCTCCTGGTCGATGACCACCACCGTTCCCTGCCAGGACCTAATGCCGCCTTTATTCAGCACCTAGTCAAGTCCCTAGCATAAATCTCTCAACCAATTTCTAGGGTTTAAGGTATAATTCTTGAAACTCCTTTCCCCTTTTGTTTCACAAAATTATACTATTATTTCTTCTCAAAATTATGATGTTCATGAGTTAATTTGTCGAATTTAGTTGATTTGGTGGGTAGTTAGCTGGTAATCATGAAATATTTTGAGAAGTTGTTTTCTATGATATAGATAGAAGTTCCAGAATGGGTTAAAGAATCCATCTATGAATTGTTCCAATAACTATTTGATAATTCGGGGTTGTCATAGTGGTTAATCAAAAAATCGTGGAATTAAGTAAATTAGCTAGAGGATCATTAAAGAAATTTGCTGATGTGAATTATAAATGGGGAATTGGACACTAGCATGCATAAAGGGAAAGAATTTTGGGTGAATTGATGAACCTAGAAAAACCCAACTTTAATTAAGTTGTTATGATGGCTAGAAGAGTGTATAAAGTAGGCGATAAGAAATAAGAGACATATACTGCCATTGGAGTCTTCAATTATGCAATAAGAAAGAGTAGAGATGAAAAGTACCATGAGGAGTAACTTTTTGAATAGCCTACTGGGTTTAATTGAGTTCATGTTTATGAAGAATGGAGATTATTAAGGAATAGTGGTGGAAGTTGACTGGAAATGTCCGTGAATCCCATCATGAACTATGGGTAGGTACTCAAGTTTTGAATAAATTGGTAACATGTAAAATATGAATTATGCGATATCTTTCAGATGAATATTGTGGGATGTGGTTAGGTATGGGCAGTTCTTATTAAATTACTGTAACGAATATTGTTTCATGAAACATAATGGTTGAAAGGGTGGTATGTAGTGCATTGAGATTGGCAAAATTGGATTTAAGATCTAGTTATTAAACAATTATAATGAATTAATTCAACTTTCAATCTGTGTTCCTTTGGAAGATTAAGCAAGAGATCAAGAAAGAATAAATCAAAAAATAAGTTGTATAGTTATGCGGTGGCATAGAAGACAGAGAAGAAGAGATCCATTATTAAACTTAAACCTTGTCTAAAAGCATGAGTGTGGCCGACACGCTACACAGTTATGACAAGTTACCAGCGGGTAAATGAGCTCACAAAGATGGAAGTGTAAAGGTATTCACATGTAGTTTACGGATGGTATGTACCCGCACGTTGATTAATTGAAAGTCAAACGAAGTAGGTTTTTGGTAAAATGTAGACATGCAGGTTATTGATTTGATGCATGAATAATATCACATTATCAGTTCTTATTAAGTAACAACTAATTCTCGAAGACCCCCTTTAAACAGAAAAGAGGGTCACACCACTAAGTTGCCCAAGCTTGCCCACTTCATTGCAAGGAAGGGAGAGATTAGCAAACAAGTACGTTTAGTGTCTGTATCCTTCAAAAGTTCACATGCTTTTCATAAATAACAAAGTCTCATAATATATGATTATTTAATGAATCCATTTCAAATATTGTTTTGCCATATCATCAAGTAGACCCATAAGTTATCAATCATCAGGGCTTACGCCTATCAATTCACCTGCATGGCCTCAAGTCAGGCTATTCGATCGGCCTGGCAGGTGTACACCTACTCAATTATCGCAATATATATATGAGCTCATCATTTTGGGTTCCACTTTCAAATAATAATAATCAGGACAGTTTTATGAAGATTCTCTCCCTCCGTTATTTCGAACTAAAATAAATTGAAATACGCGCGCTCACTGAAAATGAATTTTAGTCTTTACAATATAGAGGTAAACGTATTGGGCTTCGGCTCATTTTTCGAATCTTTTGTATTTTTCTGTTTTTAGGTGACTTGTTCATTAAATTGTGAAGTCTAACGGTTTGAATGAAGCAACGACGATCAGTGGGGTCCGGAGAAGCTCACAGTGATGTCCATGGAAGCTTGGGTGGCCTACATATATGCTCATTGAGCTATCAGATGGCATTCTTGAGTTCAAAAGTAGAAAAAAAATTAGATGTCATTTGACTTGTTTCAAGTTAGGTATCACAATTTGTACTTTACGCTTACTCTATAGCAATCAGCTCTAGATAAGATCTTGTAACATGTCTAACATACGCGTGAGAGTGTTAAGTTTTGGGTGTTAAAGCTAGCCTGGTCCTCTTTAGGACAGTGGTAACGCCTCCGATCACAATGTAAATCACCAACTGTAAGTTGTTCGGGCTATGAGGATGGGTGCAGATTGGGAGCGTTACACCATTTATGAGTAAAAACTATTTATTTAAAATGTTTGGTCTTCATGTAAGAAAGCAAAAATAATAATGTGAGAAGAAAACTAAAAACGGGAATGAAATTAAAAACGGTAATTATCTCACCAAAAAAAGGCAAAGTAATTAATAGTAAAAAAAATGCACATACACCCAGCTGCCTCAATCTATGTCAATGCTAAGAATACAACCACCACAAAGTCACTATTTACTAACTAAACATCTTGCCAGTGGAGCACGTGGGCGTTATCACCTCTTGAACAGCCAAAAATTTACTAATTTTATTCTTGTGTGAAGGTGGTGTGCAAATGCAAATGTACACTTAGTTGTACGGTACAGCGACTGAATCTAAAGTAATTATATGACTTGTGAAAGGTATAACTAATGGGTTGTTGGCTTCAATATGAACACATTGTTCTTATTTGAGAGCTACTTGAGGCATCTGGATTATTCACATCAAAATTCAAATTACTACATAAGCAATAGACAAATTGCGTAATATCCACCACAATTTTAGACCAGAAAAAAATTTAACGAAATCACTCCTCGTGTTTGGTTTTTTGGATCTTATGGCAGTTGTGCAATACTTAGATAGCAAGATTTGAGATGTTTGGCTAAATCTCTAATACATATGTAGAACTCGTTTTAACCATTAGTATTTGAGGGCGGTTGTGTGCTGTTGAGAGCTATTATGTAGTAGTTGTGAGTGGTTAAGAACGGTTATAGGCAGCTAAGAGCAGTTGTGAGGAGTTGGGGAGTAATTCGGAGCATTCAGGGTGTTTATAATTGGCGGTAATGAGTTTTTTGTCCCATAACTTTATTATGCATATATTTTTTTGATAGCACTATATATATATATATATATATATATATATATATATATATAATATATATATATATATATATATATATATATATATATATATATATATATATATATATATATCATATCTACTATATATGCAATGAATTATGAAAGAGTTCAATCACCTTTAAACATGCATTCATGTAGCATTTGTGAGTGAGGGTGGCAGTGTAGTATGAATATATGAATCTGGCTCATGTTCGATCGGATTTAGCGGAGGGTCCATCTAATTTGATTAACATCCATTCCATTAATTTTTTTTAACAATTTCACTTTATTTTTGAAGTTAGAAAAATCCTAATATCCTTAAAAAAAATGCATATTGTTCACACTCTATGTGCAATATCCTTGTCTTTGCTAACTTGTTTCCTCTCTCTTCCCAATCTCCTTTTCGATCTCCCCTCTTTTTCAATCAAAGTTGTATTTTCTTCCTTTTCTTTTTATTTGCGCCATTACTTTTGCACTATTTTTTTTTTCCTAACAACTTCTTACCTTCACATCTTGAAATGTCTAATATGAAAAAGCATTTGACATTGAGTCATGTTTAGCATTGCATTTACAAGTGAGTAAACACAAAGTCGGAAAGGAACATTGTGCAAATATTGAATGGAAATGTATAATCGGATTATATCTTTAATTTCATCTGCTTTGACGGAATTGAATTTGAATCAGTTTTCAAATCCGATTATTCTTTGGATCAAATTTGATTGTTTAAACATTCAATCCGAATTCTACCTTATGGCATTCCTATCATCCCTATTTATGAGCGTTAGAGATTTTTAGGAATGTAGAACTTATGATTTTGCGGGAGTAATGTCATAGCCCCCCCGGGAAAAAAATAAAGGTGGTTGTTCGTGGGTTGCCTCCAATTTGAACTTGATATCTGAAGTTTTCTTATGAATTACAAGTGTGCCCATATCTCCCCCGCCCCTCGATAGATATCTATTTTTTTCATATAGCTAGGCGAATGCTAAAATGATTCTGCTAACATTTTACTCAAGTATCTTGGACCGATGATCTATTTGCTTCAGTTAAATATTGAGCCGATAACCAAATAATGTTCCTCGAGATATTTCTACAGGCACGTAGGTAGGACGTGGATCGATCATGATGAGAATGGACTTTTCCTTAATGTAATAGGAGAGTCACCGCCCTTTTAGCTTGACTCTCACGAGAAAGAGATTGACAAACCTGTTGGGGTGGCTGGTGGTTTCGGGATCCTGTAGAAAATGCTTCTTTTATGCCTCGGGCAGTAGGGAGAAGACTCGGAAAGTTCTCGAAAAATGAGATGATTATCCGTATGTTTAATGTTCATTTTTGTCAGGTGGAATTTAAGAGAAATAAAAATGATTACGCTCTTTCGTTGTTGTCTCGCTCAATGGTTTCGACCCGGATTATGGACTTTCCGGGGTAATTCCATGTTTTTAAGAAGCTTTCTTCTAAGCCCCGGAATGAAACTTGAATCTCACTCAAATAGAGCAGGTGAATGAAACTCTTATATGGCCACGCTCTAAGCTAAGAACATAAATGGTAATTTATTCGTGTTTCAATGACTGTTAATGAAAAATTCATTTATACCATTAAAAACTTAAAATAGCCCATCGCCATATAATCAGGTTTTGTAAGATACTGGGAGCATGTGGGAGCATTTGGAGTTGGTTGAGAGCAGTTAGGAGTGGTTGCAATTAGCAATTAGCAATTGGAAGCAGTTGAGAACAATTAGAAATAGTTGCAATTATCAAAATGCTGAAACGAATAGGTCCTTAATCATATTAACCAATACTAACACGCGCAAAAGGACTTCACTAACTGAATTAACTACTACGAACGCCCGCCAAAATGTTAATCATACAAGTATCAAATAAGACATGTGAAGTCAGGAAAATTTCAATTTCTTTTCCTTCTGACTCGCTTTCTTTCTTACACACTGTTTGGAGTTAGAGAGGTGGAGGGGGATGGTTAACGACAATGAGGAAATTGAGGTTTGGGGAAACAAGCAGTATAGAAATGAGCTTGTACGGCTAACACCACTTTACAAAGGGATCAAGAAACGGTAATTTCAAAATAACTTTCCGCATCTAATGTTGAAGAACACATAAAGATTCAAAGAGGGTGTTTGGTTCTTGACTGTTTGGATCATTTTTTAATCAAAATTTGCTATTTGGAAACATTTTGGTAGTTTGACTAAGTCAAACAGTTGTTTTTAATGTTTGGTTAATAACTGTTCGGAATGACTTTTTGATTCAAAAAAGTCATTTTATAAAAAGCTAAACCAAGTGGCTATCAAATGGCTATTTGGGTTGTGGTTTTCAAATGATCATAATGCCCAAAGATTGACATAAATTACACCAATTGCTATTTTAAACAAAAAAGCTAAATCATTTATGCCAATTAATTATACATAATAAACACTTTAAATATCATGTAAATTTTACCTCATATTGAAAAATCAAAACAGACTAATAATAAACAAATTTTGTGTCCAAATAAAAAAACAAACAATGTTATGAGCAGTAGATGTGTAAATTTCACCTCATAAGATTAAAAAGAATATTAGACACATATAAGTGCAACTAACAAAATAAGACTTTATGAATAAATGTTATTGTACATATTACTTAAATTTTAATCCGTAAATATTGAGAAGAAAATTGAATACTAAAGAATAAAATCATGTGTAAATTAATAAAGTAATTTTATCAGACAACTTTTACATAAACAACCAATTTCATCAAATACTTTTTTACAAACAGCTAATGCAATCAGCTAATAAAAGCAGTTGATATAAACAACTAACAACAAACAGCTGATTTAAATAATTCACAGCAAACATATAATAGTTGTTTGTCAAACAAGGCCAGATCCACTTAACAAAATTGAATTCGAACGTCACTCAATTATGAGCACCTGAATAAGAAGGAACACTTTAGATGGATTTTTTTCCTTTTTTTTTCCCCCTCTTGAAGCACCCTGACGCAAAATTTAGTGAGCACGAGGTACAATTTGCTTTCCATCAATGACCAATCTACGTCTTCATTGCGACGTGCTCTGGTGAACTTTTCTTCACAAATCCTCGAGCATATAACTCGTTCAGCAGTTCTGAAGCTTCCTCAGCCAGACCTTCACAGGAAATACCTTGAATCAGAATGGTGTATGTAGCTTCAGACGGTTTGCAGCCTCTTGATAACATATAAGCCAAGAAGTCAATGGCACGAGCAGTGTCCCGAGCCTCCTTGCAGAATCCCAGCATGATAGAGTTATAGGTGATGGCATCTGGCCTGATGCCTAATTGTTCAATCTCATGGAAGAGTCTGATTGCTTCATCAATTTTCCCTTTCCTCGTAAGCCCCCAGAGTAATGAATTGTAAGTTACTATGTCAGGTCGGAGACCCTTGCCTCGCATCTCATCCAAAAGTTTTACAGCCTCTGCTGTCTTCCCCGCCTTTGAGAGTCCATCAATCACAATGTTGTAAGTTCTCAAAACCGGTGAGCAACCCTTGCTGCTTAATTGATTTAGTATTTTGACTGCGACATCAACTTTCCCATCTTTGCATAAACCTGTGAGCAAAGTGTTGCATGTGACAATATCAGGACGACACCCCCGAGAAACCATTATGCCCAGGTATTCAATTGCCTTTTTCATCTTATTTTCTTTGCAGAATGCATTTAACAATGTATTGTAACTCAAAGGGTCCGGAGTACACCCATACTTCGGCATCTTTTCCAACATATCAATAGCTCGACCCAATAAACCATCCCTACACAAGATATTCATCAGTATATTAAAGGTAACAACGTCAGGCAAGCAACCCTTTTTGAGCATAATGGACAACAACTTCTCAGCATCCATCCACCTCCCAGTGCTACACAAGCCTTTTAAGATGATACTATATGTAACCGTGTTCGGTTGGCATCCAAAGGAGAGCATGCTATTCATAAACTCAATCGCATCATTTAATCTTCCTTCGTTGCAAATGCCGGTTATAACAACATTATAAGTGACCACATTTGGCTCAAATCCTCTACTCGTCATTTCATCTAGGAGCTTCATTGCATGCTTCCATTTCCCACTACCACACAAACAACCCAAAATCGTGTTGTACGTCACAATATCTGGGGCAACACTCATCCTATCAAGAAGCCTACGAGCATTGTCAGTCTTCCCAGCTTTGCAGTACTCACCAATTAGAAAATTATAAGTTACCACATCAGGCACAGCTCCTGATCCCTCTAGAATTTCCAAAACCCTAGCGGCTTTCCTAGTATTACCAACCCTACATAAACCATGAATCAAACTTTTACAAGAAATAATATCAGGTATACCACCGTGATAAACCATAGTTTCAAGGAACTTAAACCCTTTATAGAGCTTCCCAGTCCTAACCAAACGACGAAGGTCATTATTACTTGCGACTTCATCATAACTGGGATTAACAGAACCCAAAGAAGGGCTATTACCATTGGAGCTCCTCTCATGGTGAGAAGCCCTGCCATCGATTGCAAAAGGTTCACTCTTGGAAACAGCACAAATCCAATTCTCCCTTTGTTTTCCATACTCACATTCCTTCTTCAATTCAACCGATAAATCATTAGACCCAACCTTTGAGGCAAGAAAAAACCTATCTGAGCAAAAATTGGCAGGAACCCGAGTGCTATCTCTGGCTCTTGAACTACTATGTCTTATACTACTACCTTTTATACACTGAAATGAGCAAAACCCTTGATGGGTTTGCAAACAACAAGGCACCATTGCATCCGTATTTACCCTCTATTAGACCTTATACCGCAGTTTTACTCATAACCCCTCTCAAATACCAAAAGTATTCCGGTCCTCCATATGTGAAGTGAAAACTTGGGCAACTGTAACGAAATACTAGATTTAGCGCCTAACTGCCCAGAAAAATTGAGGTAATAATTGAAGAAGCAGAAGAAAGGGAGAAGCTTACCTTGGTATTGCCTGCTTGGGGTCTTCTATACTCTGTTGCCTTGTAGACGATGAAAACGAGGAGGGGCACCTGCAGAAGACGAAGGAGGTGGGTGTGGGTTTTTGATGTTGGAGTATGTGATTTGGCCCTGCATTTCATTTCTTTTTGTTTTTTTTTTAATTACCTTACCTGTCTGTAAAAGGCGGAATATGCGTAGTCGGTTAAAAACACCTTCTGTTTCGATACAAAGTTTTGGGCCTTTTGGCTCAGTTTTATTTGTGTTAATATATTATTGCTTTTTATAAGAGATTTTGAATTATTCTCAGCTACCTCTCAGTGCCCCTCTTTCAATTGTTGATTATTTTTTTTATCTTCCAAATTTATTTATTTACAAACTATTCAATCTATGGATGTATTTGGACAGACAAGTGATGCGTTTTACTATTTATACGACTTTGTTTCATTTTGTCCTTTAAAAATTGCTTTTCTAAATAGTTAATGTAAATTGGTATATTTTAATACAACAGAGAGTATAGAGATAATAAAAAAATATTGTTCTATAAGATACTACATAATCACCCTAAAACACAAAGATAACTAACAGCATAATGAGATGATGTTTTGAGTAGTTTTGTATCAATTAATAGGATTGAAAAATATAAACTAAAATTCGACGATATTCAGTGTCTAATTTGGGCACTACGGAGGGGAATATGTTTTGGAAAACGGACACCACACCTTAAAACTATGGTAAGCTATATTTGTTTGACGTAGGTACAAATATGTCTGTGATTTTAAATATTAAGGATGACTATTAATTTTGTCATTAGGGTTCGGCATATATGCAAGATCGTGCTATTTCCATAGCTTGGATTTGATCAATTTTTGGTATGTAGAGTGCAATATATGCAAACTAAGGCCAAAAAACGTAGTAGAGAAAAATTACATAACAAATAAAAAAAATTCAAAATTTTTTGAACTGAATGTTCTTTGATTTAGTTTCAGCAACGATGAAACAAACTCGTTCAATGCACAGGCTTTCGTACTAATCTTCTAAAATAAAACAGTTGAGGGACTTCGGGAAAGTGGGGCTAAAAAATATATGTTGGGCAGGCTAAACATGTACTCAGCATATTCTTAGGTTTCTCTTCCAAATTACCATTATAGAAGGGTTCCCTTTCATCGTCAACTAGTTTTTCATAAATTTCCAATTGTCTAACTACAAACCAATAAATTATAAACAAATTTTCTTTGTTTCTTATTTTAAAATTTATTTATAATATGATGATTATTTTTTTAATTATTGGATTATAACATTAATGTGAAACATTACGAGAGATAAAATTAATACAATCAAAAGAGATAATTTAATAAAAATAATATTATAAATAATTAGGGAGAAAACTTGTGCCTTTAATTGTGATAATCTAAATATAACTTAATTTTCTTTTAAATTGTGCTATTTATGATTGTAATAGATTAATTGGGTTTCAACTAGGTTAGGAGCAATTAAACCTCTCAAATTGTGTTATTTAAGTATGAGTTTATGTTGGTTACATTCTTTTCAATATATACAAATATATAGATATAGGCTAGACAAAATCAGACCTAACTTACATTATTATCTAGCATTGTGTTGCATTGCCTGTGCCTTGCATAGTCATATGCACTACTGGCGAAAAATGTGATATTTCCCCCCCCCCCCCCCAAACAGCCAAATCAATGTCATAGACTCATAGTGTGCGCATACACACACATCTATATCTATATAACTATGTATAAAATTGAGTGATTTCACAGGTGTGTGTCAAGTGTCATGACTTTATTAGTTGGCATATTAGTATTTTAATTCATTTTGGGTTTTTTTATCATACATACAATTCTTTTTCGATTTTTTATATACTTCATAAAACCTTTCACCTTCTCTTTAATCAATTACTTAGAAATATCATTAATAACCGTTTACTTTCTTATGTAAAAATAATACACACGTGAATCTAAAATATTCAATAGATACAAAGATTATTCAACTAACAAATTTAAATGATGAAAACAGTATCGTTGATGAAGTACTAATTTTAGACATTGATATATTGTTTAACTGAACTCTTGCATCGCAAGGGGATAGTTCTAGTTGTTATCACTAAAGTTAAGTGTGTAATTCTAATTAATGCCTACAACAGTAATAGTGAATAATATTCTAGTCGACCACCTTGCCAAGAATAGGATACGGATGTACAAATCTATAATAATAACAATAACAATAGCAATAACAATAATGGTGAGGACGAGTGGAGTCAAACCTGAGCCGTTAAGGAGTAGAACTCCAAACAAGATAAGCATGAATGAAGTTGGTGAAATCCCAGCCATGGAGATATATTGACACTCTTTGAAGGAAAGTTGAGTGGTATTGTTTGTTGTTGATGGCTAAACTCATTCATGCATGTTTCATATTTATAGTCATAGCCAGTCCTTTAACCTCTCACATTATGTAGGTCCTTTAATTATAAATAACACAATGAGTCCATGGAGGCTTAGTGCGCGAAAAGAAACGGTGGAAATTATCTGTTGTATGGCTATGATTTAGGGATTACATTAGGATTTTTGGAATTTATTACTCTGAACTGTGGATACCTAGTTGCTAATAATTCTATTTTTAGAAAAATTCTTCATCGCATCAGCTTTAAGGTTATTTATTTTTAATACAGATAATTAAGAAAAATAATTAGAAATACTACAAAAATGTTGGGTATGAACCGATGGAGAAAACACTATTTTTTCCTAGTATAACTCTATAACTCACTAAATGTTATAGCACACTAGAAGACATACTACACATCAATGAAATATAAATGTTTCAAGTATTCCGCTCACTAAGTACACATTATGTTCCTCTTCAGTAAAATTAGCTATTTAGGTAGCGGATAACGGTTTAGGTGAAGCTGTTAGGGAATATCTGTTTAGATTAGCGGTTGATGTATTTGGTAAATTTAGCTATTATGCTAGCTGATTAATTTAAATTGACATAAAAGGATATAGATAACTTCCAAAGATAAAATTTTTGAAGCATATTTTTTAGCTATGAAATATGAAATGTTACTTTCAAATGTCAAACGTTAATACTATTAGCTTTTCAAAAACGTTGCTTAAAATGCTAAACGCTACTTGAAATGTTAGTCAAAATACTAGTTTATCGAATACTAAAAATTAACTAATTAGTGTATTGATCTAGTCAAAACACTAAACGCTATCCAAAACGCTGTTGCCGAACACGGCCTATATCTCACTAAAGCATAATGAAAATAACTCACTAGAAACTTAAAGTACAAATATTTGAGACCTTTCAAGTATATCATTTTTATATATATAAAAAATCTTATAATTGAGTTAATCAAAAGATATACCATAGCACATTAGAAGATGAGTATCCATTTTTTTAACAATTTTGCTTTATTTTTTAAGTTATAAAAATTCTAATATCCTTAAAAATCTGCATAAGCTTCACATTCGATGTGCAATATCCTCTTCTTTGGTAACTTGTTTCCTCTCCTTTCCCAATCTCCTTCTCAATCTCCTCTCTTTGTCATTCGAAATTGTATTTTCTTCCCTTTTCTTTTAGCAATGCTCTTATTGTCTACCCGTTTTGTCCTTACGGATTTTGCGCTCTTTTTTTCCAACAACTTCTTACTTTCGCATCTTGAAATGTCTAATATGAAAAAGCATTTGACATTGAGTCATGTTTAGCATTGCATTTACAAATAAGCAAGCACATACAAGGTTGAAAAGAAATAATTGTGCAAATATTGAGTGCAAATGTATAATCATATTGTATCTTAATTTCATCTGATTTGATGAAATAGAATTTGAATCAAATTTTTAAATCCAATTATCAATTGGATCGAATTTAAGTGTTTAAACGTTCAGTCCGAGTTCTACCTGGTAACATTTCTATCATCGCTATTTGTGAGCATTTGAGATTTTTAGAAATGTAGAACTTATGATTTTAGGGGATTAATGTCATAACCCCTCCCCCAAAAAAATAAAGGGAGTGTTTGGTAACAATAGTTGTTTGGAAAAAAATAGCTGTTTGGGAGGATTTTAGCTGTTTTGAGCAAGTCAAGCAGTTAAAGGATGTTCGGTAAAGAGTTGTTTGTAATAGTTGTTTGGCTCCAAAAAGCTCTTTTTAAAAAAACACTATTTCCAGTAGCCTTTTGAGTAGAACTTTTTGTAGAAATGACATAATTGCGCATAAGTTCGGAAAAATTACACACATCTCATTAAAAACTAATCCACAAATAAGGGCATAAATGAAAATTTACCAACATATTTTTTAGAAACAACTAGTTCTTACCAAACACTTTTTCTAAAAATAACTAATTCAAATAGCTAATATAAACAGGTAATTCAAATAGCTAACCGCTAATAGTTAACGTAAACAGCTAACAACTGTTTATCGAACAGGCCAAAGGTAGTTGTTCGTGGGTTGGCTCCAATTTGAACTTGATATCGAGGGTTCTGTTATGAATTACAAGTGTGCCCATATCCCCCCTCCCCCAGTAGATACCTATTTTTGTTCATAGTTAGGCGAATGCTAAAATGGTTCTACTAACATTGTACTCAAGTATCTTGGATCGATGATCTATCTGCTTCAGTTAATTATTAAGCCGATAATCAAATAATGTTCCTCAAGATATTGAAGAACATAAATGGTAATTTATTCATGTTTCAATGACTGTTAATGAAAAATTCATTTATGCTGTTAAAATAGCCCATTGACATATAACTAGCGTTTGTAAGATACTGGGAGCATGTGGGAGCATTTGGAAACGGTTGAGAGCAATTAGGAGTGGTTGCAATTAGCAGTTAGCAATTGGAAGCAGTTGAGAATAATTGTAAATAGTAGCGATTATCCAAATGCTAAAACGAACAGGTCCTTAATTAAATTAACCAATGCTGACACACTGCAATAGGACTTCACTAATGGAGTAAAATGCTACAAATGCCAACCAAAATGTCAATCATACAAGTATCAAATAAGACGTGAAGTTAGGAAATTTCAATTTCTTTTCCTTCTAACTCGCTTTCTTTTTTACACACGGCTTGGAGATAGAGAGGGGGAGGGGGAAGATTAATGACAGTGAGGAAAATGGAGGTTTCGGGAAACAGGCAATACAAAAATGAGCTTGCACTACTAACATCTCTTTACAAAGGGATCAAGAACCAGTAAACTAAATAACTTTCCTCATCTGAACAACGCATAAAGATTCAAATGGGGTGTGTCATTCTTGGCGGTTTGGATAGCTTTTTGATCAAAATTGTTTGTTTTGTAGCATTTTAGATATTTGACTGAGTCAAACAATTGTTTTAGATGTTGGTTAACATAAGCTTGGAATGACTTCTTGTTCCAAAAAGTCATTTCCTAAAACCTAAACCAAGTAGTTTTGTCAAATGACTGTTTGGATTGTGGTTTTCAAATGACCATAATGCCTAAAAATTGACCTAAATTACACCAGTTGTCATTTTCAACAAAAAGGTTAAATCATTTATGTCAATTAATTTCACATATTTAAATATCATGTAAATTTTGCCTTATATTTAAAAATAAAAAGAGACTATTAATAAACAAATTCTATATCCAAATAAAAAGCAAACAATTTTACGGGTAGTAGATGTCAAAATTTTACTTCGTAATATTAAAGGAATATTAGATAAATATAAATACAGTTAACAAAATAGGACTGTATGAACAATGTTATTGTACATCTTATTTAAACTTTAATTCATAAATATTGAGAAGAAAATTGAATATTAAAGAATAAAAAACATGTGTATGTATACAAATAATAAAATACAGTTAAAGTTAGCAAAGTAACTTTATTAGACAACGTTTACATAAACAGCTAATTTTACCAAACATTTTTTTACAAACAGCTAATATAATCAGCTAATAGAAACAATTGATACAAATAGTTAAAAACAAACAACTAATTTAGTGAGCAAGACGTACAGATTGCTTCTAGATCTGACAAAAATCGACCCGATCCGAACCCGCCCGAAAGTTTTGGGTTTTGAACATGATTTTCTCAACCCGAACCTAAAATAAACCAAACTCGAAAAACCCGTAAATTTTTGGGTCAGAGCCGACCCGAACCCGAACCCGAACCCGTCCGCTCAACCCAAATATTATATACTTACTTTTTATTTTTTTAAATTTTTCTTCTTAACAATAATAGTTTTTCATTATAAAGAATCGTTTAGAAAGATGTTATGCAATTCCCACATTCCTTTGCAAATTAGACAATGGTTTCCGTTTTTTCCCATAAAACGACGTCATATACAACTTATAAATTGCACAATTTTTGAACATGGCCACGAAATAACTCCAATATTAAGAAAAACAATTTAGAATTAGATAAGTATTAAAAATGTGCGAGTCATACCATTATATTTTTCGTAAAATGAATACGTCTCATCGCATTTTAAATAAGATTATTCTATAATAATCTAAAATTTTGATTTTATAACTAATAGATAATTATAATATCTTACGCGTATATAATATTCTTTCATTTGAATTCCTTCTAATTAGTCTCAAATCTAATGCAATGTTGGGCAACAGACCAACTTATGTTCGTGTTAAGATCGACGTACTAATAAAGTATGTCTTATTAGGTAATGCTAGGTTAACTAACGAAACTTCAAATTATTAAACGGGCTACTAACGGGTCGAATCGCTCCTACTCGTTAACATGCTTTAGATGGGCCGATCCATGAATGACCCAACCAATTATTAATATTTTAATATACAGGTCAACCTATCCAAACGTGACTCGTGGATTATCCACCTGCACATGAATTTCATATATCATGTTGAAAAGTCTTGACATTTTTGATATTCTTTGAAAAAATTACAATTACAATGCTTGTTCATTAAATGCTGACAATTTTAAGTTATAAGTATGCCGAATTTTTGGTTTTGACAAAAAAGAAATAATTCATTAAAAAGGCGCTTCAAACCCATTAGATTGATATGAAACCCGCAAAACCAAAATACACCTGCCCGTACTTTACCCGAACCCGAAATACACCGACTCGTATTTTACCCGAACCCGTATACACCCGACCCGTATTTAACCCACCTGCTCGAATTGACAGGTCTAACTGCTTCCATCAATGATCAATCTACGCCTTCACCGCAACCTGCTCTGCTGAACTTTTCTTCACAAATCCCCGGGCCCACAACTCGTTCAGCAGTTTTTCTGAAGCTTCTTCAGTCAGGCCTTCATCGGAAATACCTTGAATCAGAATGGTGTATGTAGCTTCAGACGGTTTGCAGCCTCTTGATACCATATAAGCCAAGAAGTCAATGGCACGGGCAGTGTCCCGAGCCCTGCAGAATCCCAGCATGATAGAGTTATAGGTGACGGCATCTGGCCTGATGCCCAATTGTTCATTCTCATGGAAGAGTCTGATTGCTTCATCAATTTTCTCTTCCCTCGTAAGCCTCGACAGTAATGAATTGTAAGTTGCTATGTTAGGTTGGAGACCCTTTCCTCGCATCTCATCCAAAAGTTTTATAGCCTCTTCTGTCTTCCCTGCCTTTGAGAGCCCATCAATCACAGTGCTGTAAGTTATCAAACCCGAGGAGCAACCCGTGCTGCTTAATTGATTTAGTATTTTGACGGCGACATCAACATTCCCTACTTTGCGTAAACCTGTGAGCAAAGTGGTGTATGTAAAAATATCAGGATGACACCCCCGAGAAATCAGTATGCCCAAGTACTCAATTGCCCTTTCCATGTTGTTTTCTTTGCAAAATGCATGGAGCAATGGTTTGTAACTCAAGGAGTCCGGACTACACCCATACTTTTGCATCTTTTCCAACATATCAATAGCTTGGCCCAATAAACCATCTCTACACAAGAAATTGATCAGTATAGAGAAGGTAACAACGTTTGGTGAACAACCCTTTTTGAGCATCTGGGACAACAACTTCTCAGCATCCATCCAGCTCCCAGTGCTACGCAAGCCTTCTAAGATGATACTGTATGTAAAGGTGTTCGGTTGACATCCAAAAGAGGGCATGCTATTCATAAGCTCAATCGCATCATTTATTCTTCCTTCGTTGCAAATGCCTTCTATAACAACATTATAAGTGACCACATCTGGCTTACAACCTCTACTCATCATTTCATCTAGGAGCTTCATTGCCTGCTTCCATTTCCCACTACCACACAAACAACCCAAAATCATGTTGTACGTCACAATATTTGGGGCAACACTCATCCTATCAAGAAGCCTAAGAGCATTATCAATCTCCCCAGCTTTGCAATACCCACCAATTAGAGCAGTACAAGCTACCACATCAGGGACAGCTCCTGATTCCTCTAGAATTTCCAAAACCCTAGTGGCCGTCCTAGTGTCACTAACCTTACATAACCCTTGAATTAAACGTTTACAAGAAATAATATCAGGGATACCACCGTGATAAACCATAGCTTCAAGGAACTTAAACCCTTCATCAAGCTTCCCAGTCCTAACCAAACGACGAAGGTCATTATTACTTTCGACTTCATCATAACTGGGATGAACAGAACCCAAAGAAGGGCTATTACCATTGGAGCTCCTCTCATGGTGAGAAGCCCTGCCATCGATTGCAAAAGGTTCACTCTTGGAAACAGCACAAATCCAATTCTCCCTTTGTTTTGCATACTCACATTCCTTCTTCAATGCAACTGATAAATCATTAGACCCAACCTTTGAGGCAAGAAAAAACCCATCTGAGCAAAAATTGGCAGGAACCCGAGTGCCAGCTCTGGCTCTCGAACTACTATTTCGTATACTACAACCTTCTATACACTGAAATGAGCAAAACCCTTGATGGGTTTGCATACAAGGCACCATTGCATCCGTATTTGCCCTGTATTAGACCTTATAGCACAGTTTTACTCATAATCCTCTCTCAAATTCAGCTTCTCTATATATGAAATGAAAATTTGGACAATTCTAACTAAATAATCCATTCATCGTCAAATTGTCCCAGAAAAATGGGGTAATAATTGAAGAGGAAGAAGAAGAGATGGAGAAGCTTACCTTGGTGCTAGCCTGCGTGGATTCTTATCCAGTAAAGCTGTTGGCTTGTGGAAGACGAAGACGAAGGGGGCAATTTCGAACAGGCAGAGGGAGGGGTGGGTGTTGTTGGGGTTTTTGGAGTATGTGACATTATGGCCCGGAAGGCCCAACTTAATTCGAAACTATGATATTTGGGCCCTTGGATGTTATGCAGAACATAATAATTAATACAGAGTATGTAATTAGCTAGGGATTAATTAAAAATACGATAGGATGACGACGGGAAGTCGAAGTTACTTGCTGCAAATCCAAGCATGGCAACCCAACCCACGAAGAGCTCATTTTCCTTGGAGAACCCTATTCTTCCTAATCTTCCAAATATCCCTTCTCCTCCTGATTTTGGCATTTCCACCTATAAAATAAAATCACTCAAATCCAACCAAAACAAATAACTAAATACCCAATTAATTTTGTAAAAAAAGTTTTGGGTTTGGCCCAATTTGCACTGCACGGTCCAACTTTCACGGGAGTTAGCTGAGCCACAAACCGCGGCCGGAAGCACCGAAAAATCGTGTTGGACAGTCCCCACCATGGGCTGACCGTGGCAGGGGCGACGACCTGTGGTGGATACCACAGTGGGACCGTGGCAAGGCCCACGACCCGTGGTGGTCGGCGGCGCTTTGCGTTAGCAGTTAACGCTTCTCGTGGCTCTCTCGCTCATTCTATTCCTATATAAAGGGCCTAGCCTAGGCTTTGTAAATTATCCCATAAACATAGAATCTGCTATTTCTTTGTGAAAGAGTGCTTTGAGATATTGTAATCTTGAAAATCACTTATTGTGATTGTGATCATTTGTGCTCTTCCTACTCATAGTGGATTGTTTGTGCTCTTTGCCGTTCATAGTTTTTTCCCGCATTGGATTTCCACGTAAATATTGGTTTTTTTTATTGTTCTTGTTATCGTTGTTTACTTTTGATTATCATTATTCATCCTAACGCTTCCGCTATTAGTTTGCTCTAATTCCTAATAAGTGGTATCAGAGTATTGGTTTAGGATGTCTTCAATCATGAATGTTGATATTCAGAAGTTTGATGGGGAAATTAGTTTTAATCTCTGAAAGGTGCAAATGAGAGCGGTTCTCATTCAGCATGGATTGTGGAAGGTTCTCGCATGACCTCATACGAAACCCATTACGATGACATACGAACAATGGGCGGAACAGCAGAAGAAGAAGTGTGGTTCTTTGACAGACGACGAATGGGAGGAACTTGAGCTAAATGCACTTTCTACTATACAGTTGTGCTTGGCATCACATGTCTTACAAGAGGTGCTTGATAAGACAACTGCAGTGGGTGCTTGGGTTCAGCTGGAGGAAGAGTCTAAATGACAAAGAGTGATACAGTTGTGCTTGGCACCATACAATGAAGAGTCCTGCCAACAAGATCCGATTGAAGGAAAGGTTACACATGTTCAGAATAGCAGAATATACTCTTGTTCAAAAACATCTAAATACTTTTAATTCGATTATTGTTGATCTTGAAAGTTTAGATGTTAAAATTGAGGATGAGGATAAGCATATTTTGTTGGTTGTGTCTCTATCCCCTTCATATAAACACTTTAAGGAGATCTTGCTATATAGTAATACTAATATTATATCATTTGAGGATGTTAAGTCAAGCCTGTTGTCAAAGGAGAAGTTTGATCATGACATGCATGCTGATTCTACTGAGGGATCAGTAGTAGGGGTAGAACAACTGAATAGGGGAACAATAACATGAGAAAGAACCGTTCTAAATCTAGAAATCCTCATGCTGGTAAGACCTACAATTACTGTGGTAAATTGGATTACATTATTGCTAACTGTTGGAAACTGAAAAATAAGAAAGAGAAAAAAGAGAAGAATTAGTCCAAGAAACCTGTTACGGCTGATTGTGTTGTTGAGTCTGAGTCTGATGGGGATGTGTTAGTCATCACTGCCTCTAAAAAGAGGGGTAGATGATGATTGGGTTTTAGATTCTGATTGCATATATCACATGTGTCCTCATAGGGACTGGTTTGCTACTTATGAGCCTGTTGATACTAGAATTGTGCTAATGGCAATGACACCGAGTGCAAAGTTGCAGGAATAGGTATAGTGCAGATTAAAACCCATGATAGTGTAGCTAGGACCTTGTCTAAGATTCGTCATATTTCTGATATGACTCGTAATCTCATATCTTTGGGTACTCTTGAGGCCAATGGTTGTAGTTACTTAGATGAGAATGGTGTCCTGAAGGTGATGAGAGGCGCCATGGTACTGATAAAGGGACTCAGGCAAGGGAGTCTCTATCTTCTGTAGGGTACAACAATTACAGGCTATGCAGCAGTTTGCACAGCATCGACAGATGATGATACTATGAAGTTATAGTGCATGCAATTGGGCCATATGAGTGAGAAGGGGATGACCATTCTAAGTAAGAAAGGTTGTCTGAGTAGCGCAGGTATTGGTAAGCTAGAGTTTTGTGATCATTGTGTGTTTGGGAAACAGAAGAGGCTTACTTTCTCTACAACTAAACACCACACGTAAGGGATCCTTGATTACATCCATTTGGATTTGTGGGTCCTTTGAGGGTTCCTTCATTTAGAGGTAAGTACTACATGCTAACATTTGTTGACGATTTCTCATGAAAGGTCTAGGTTTACTTCTTGGGACAGAAAAATAAGATGTTTTCCACATTCAAGAAGTTCAAGGCTCTAGTAGAGAACCAGACCGGGAGAAAGATCAAAAAGCTCAGGACTGACAACGGCCTTGAGTTCTGTGAGTCAGAGTTCACTGAGTTCTGCGCAGTCAATGTTGCAACTAGGTACAAGACGCTGGATGGTAAGCCCTAACAGAACGGAGTTGCAGAATGCATTAATCGGCTCTATTAGAGAAAGCTCATTGCATGCTTTCTAAAGAAAGGCTTTAGGATCGCAAAGCTTTTTGGGCTGAAACTGTTTCAACAGCTTGTTATCAGGTGAATCAATCTCCACATACTTCCATTGATTTTCATATTTCAGAAGAAGTTCAGGTAATCCTGTTGATTATTCTATGCTTAGAATATTTGGTTGTCCTGTGTTTGCCCATGTAAATGATGGGAAGTCAGCTCCAAGGGTTGTTAAGTGCATGTTCCTTGGTTATGCATCTGAGTTTAAGGGATATCGAATATGGTGTCCTGGCTCTAAGAAAGTTATTCAGAGTAGAGATGTAACTTTCAATAAAAATGCAATGTTGTCGGAATGGATCTGTTATTTCTTCTGCTGGTATAGGTGATCAAGAAAATGCCAGTAGGACGATGGAGATAGATGCGGAGACTGTTGCAGCTCAAGGTGGAGCTGCTGACTATTCCAGCAGGGAGGTTCAGGCTACTGAACCCAGTTCCAGTATTAATCAGCCTCAAGTGGAGAATGATTATTCCATAGTCCATGATAGTCCAATGAGGAAGATCAAGAAGCCCGCTTGCTATATTGATAATGAGGGACTTGTAGCTTATACTTTTACAGTTGCAGGGGATATTCCTGAAGGTTTTAAGCCTTCAACTTACACTGAAGCCATCTTATAACGCCCCCAAATGTACATAAATCACTGTTTACGTTCCTTTCATTAGTTTCTCAATCAGAAATAATAACCCAAATGATCAGACGTTACCGCCGTCCAACAACGACAAGGCTTTGCTTGTTTATAAAAAACTTAGCCATAATAATCAATGTTTACCATCAAATGTATTTACACCATCACAACCATTCAGACCAGTTAGATAAATATAGAAATTGTTCTAACATCAAAACCATTCAACTATCTCAAGATTACACCAAAATATAGAATTCTGATAAAATATACAGTTTCAACACAAAAATATATCGCAATATAGTGTTATAAACATCTCAACGCTTATACACCACCATTCCATATAGACTTCCTGGCTCACTTATTATGTTCAGCTGTCCTGCCCCCCTAGGGCGATTCACTAAATACTTTCCTAAAACAAAACATGAAAACATTTCGAACTGTGAGCCGAAACTTAGTAAATGCATTCTTGTATTGTTAAACGTTCATGAAAAACTGGTTGTTCCTATAGTGCAATTCATTTTTAATTAAAAACACGGAATGAGATTGATATAAAACTGCATTGTCAATTATTATCTGATAGTGAACCCCTAGTAACTGTTACAATCTGAAGATAGGTGTACACCTGTCAAGTTAATCGGGGAACCTGGCCTGAAGCCGAGCGAATAACTGAAGGGCAGTGCTCTGTAACTGATAACTAATGGGGTCACTAATTATGTGTTAAATTACTGATTAAACTGATTCATTGATGCACTTGTCAAAATATTATAATTTTGATAAATACGTACTGATTTTTAAAGATACAGACGATGAACGTACCTGAAATTTTTAAATGTAAACTTACTGAAAAATATTATGCACAAAAGTGAAAGAAATGATAGATTAGGCCCTGATTCTGTATAAAATTATACAAACAGTTAGCAAAAATATTTATTTCATAGTTAATAATTTAGTAAAAGAAAAGTAAAAGCACAACAGGGCTTAGAAAGAATGACTCGTAACTTAGTCATCTGACCTCTGATTGAAACTCAAAACCTTAATACAGAAAGCTTAGGAAATCCCAAAAATCTTTCATTTAGCCACCAAGCTTGATTCCCAAAATGAGGCTAGAATACAAACATGTTCTATTCTGCATAGTTTTGGTAAAACGACCATAAATTTTTCCACCAACCTTAGATTAAGGTGATTCAAAACGCATTTATAAGCTAACACACTGAACTATCTACTCACCAAAAATCATAGTCTTTTAATGGGCCAATCGTTACCAGTTTAATCGTAAAACATGTCCTATTTTTCTGAAATTTTCAGCCCTCACTGTTTTAGCTTTTCTCTTTCTTTTTTACACTCATCCTCAACTTAAACCATTCCTTAAAAGTATGTACACAGGCTTTGGTCCATTCCAACATCATACAAAATTGCCACACTCAAATTCACTTCATAATCATATCCAATAAAGATTATTTTTTAATCAAATACACACATAAACCAAGCTTAATGCTAGTTTAATCCAAACCAGACAGTACTTACCAAAACTCTAGTTTATGGTCAACTTGGAATCAGTCCAACTCATTTGAAATCACCAAAAACATCATCATAAATACCAATAGGTTAGAAGATGACCAAATCACATATAAAATAATCAATCCAACACTTTAATATTAAGCTTGCATGACTAAGGATTAACCCTCACCCTAGCATGATCCAACCTAAACTCCACCACATGATCAACACTAAAATAACTCTTATTTCTTATCAAAATATCATGATCAAAGATCACAAACATCAAAACAAGAATCAAAACTAAAATAAAAAGTAAAACCAACAAGATCAAGTTCAAGATTACTCACTTTGCTTGAAGATAAGTAGAGATGAAGGTGATATTTAGTGGTTTTGATAATGGAGGATGGTGGCTAGTGGCACTAGGATGTCGGGGGGGTCGGAGGTCACCGGGGCTGGCCGAAAAACTGGCTAGAAAACACCCAAACAGTAGCTGCTGGGCTACTGGTGTGAAGGAGAGAGAAAGGAGAGAGAGAGTGTGTGTTTTGGGTTGAGTTATATTTTTTGACTAATCAACTCATCATAGCTGAGTTTTTAATTAGAAAAGTAACTTTTGGGCTAACCATGATTAACCTTAATAATGGTAATTAGTTAGATTAATAAGCAAACTTGTTGGACTTCAAATCAACCAAAATAAGTTGGGTTCGGGAATAAAACGCTTCATAATGGTAATATTTTTATGAAACTCAAAATTAAATTTTTGTAATGTTACAGAAAATGAAATAAATTACTTAGATTAACTTGTTAGGGCATTCTTCCAAAGTTTTACGTTAATAAATTAAATAAATAAATAAAATTCAAATTGCCAAGTGAGGGCCCAAAAAGTTTTTCCCACGGGGGTGAATAATTGTGATAAATAAATATGAGAAAAAATCATGAACATGAGATAATTAAATAAACAAATATAATTAAATAATTTAGGGTTGAGCTATTATAGCCTTCCCCCCTTGAATAGTTTCGCCCTCGAAACTTATGACTTTACTATGTAATGCAAGATTACCTCAAATAATTATGGGTATTTGGCTTTCATTTCCTCTTCAGCCTCCCAAGTAGCTTCTTAGGAGGTCTGATTTGACTATAACACTTTGACTAGAGGTATCTGCTTGTTGCACAACTGCTTAATCCTACGATCTAGTATTTGGATTGGTTGCTCTTCATATACTAAATTCGCAGCGATTTTAATAGGTTCAGATACAGTGGTGTGAGTTGGGTCTGGGTTACACTTTCTAAGCTGAGAGATGTCAAACACGTGATACGCGTGTTCTAGCTCTACCGGCATATCCAGTCGATATGCTACAGGATTTAAGTTTTCAATGATTTGATAAGTTCCAATGTATCTTGGACTCAATTTGCCTTGCACCTCGAACCTCTTGATACCCTTAGTTGGCGATACTTTCAGAAAAACTTTATCACCTACTTGAAATTGCAAAGTCCTCCTTCTCTTGTCCGCATAACTCTTTTGCCGACTCTGGGCAACCCTACTATGCTCCCGAATCCTTCTTATTGTTTCCACGGTTCTCTGGATCATTTCAGGGCCTATAATTAATGCCTCATCAAAGTCACTCCAACACAGTGGGGTTCTACACTTTCTTCCATATAAACCCTCAAATGGGGCCATTCTGATGGTGGATTGGTAGCTATTATTATAAGAAAATTCCACCAAAGATAAATTGTCTTCCCACTTCCCTTGGAACTCCAATACAGAAGTTCTTAACATGTCCTCTAGAATTTAATTCTCTTTCAGTTTGCCTATATGTTTCAGGGTGATAAGAGCCGTTAAAGTTCAATTTGGTCCCAAAGGCCTTTTGAAGTGCTTGCCAAAAACGGATTTGGAGTCTTTGATCCCTATCTGATTCTATATCTAAGGGGATTCCGTGTAGTTGGACTATCTCTTTAACATACAATTGGGCTAGTTTTTCAACTCCTCAGGTATCTTTGATTGGCAGAAAATGGGCTGACTTGATAAGCCGATCGACTATAACCCAGATAGCATTCTTCGAGGCAAAAAGGAGTAAACTCATAACAAAGTCCATTGAGATATATCGAATCCCATTTCCAAGTGGGAATTTCTATGAGTCGGAATTCACCCATGGGGCGCTCATGCTCTGCTTTAATTTTCTGGCAGGTCAGACACTTATCTACATATTCTGCAACCTCCTTTTCATATTATTCCACCAGAAGTATTGCCTTAAATCTCTGTACATCTTGGTGTCTCCTAGATGCACCGAGTAGTGAGTATTGTGAGCCTCCTCTAGGATCTGTTTCCTTAATTCCTCATTTCGGGGCACACATAGGTGATTCTGGAATTGTAGGTCCCATCCTCATGTACTACAAACCCAAGAGACCTTTGTTTCTCTAATTTTGCTTTATTCTTTGAAGTTTAGGATCACTTTCTTGGTTCGCTCGAATTTCCTCCACTATGGAAGACTGTAACGTATGTGCTGATAATTGAACATGTGCTTGGCCATGGGACACTAGTTGAATTCCCAAGTCCTCAAACCCTTTCAAGAGGCTCAACTGAGTAATCACCACAGTATTTCAGCAATGTTGCGCTTTCCTACTCAGGGCATCTGCTACAACATTTGCTTTTCCTAGATGATATTAAATTTACAAATCATAATCCTTAAGTAGCTCAAGCCAATGTCGTTGCCTCAAGTTGAGCTCCTTCTAGTTGAAGATATACTTCAAACTTTGATGGTCAGTATAAATCTTGCATGATACTCTATATAAGTAATGTCTCCAAATTTTCAGCTTAAAGACCACAACTGCTAACTCCAAGTTATGGGTAGGATAGTTTTTCTCATAGGGTTTGAGCTGTGGAGAGGCATAAGCTACTACCTTATCTTCCTACATCAGAACACACCCCAATTCGTTCTTTGGGGCATCACTATAAATGGCATACTCCTTACCTTCCATTGGTAGTGTTAGGATTGGGGCGGTAATTATTCACTGCCTTAGCCCTTGAAAAGCTTTCTTACATTTTTCGGTCCACTCAAACTTGTTTGCTTTCTTCACCAGATTGGTCAGGGGTGAAGCTATTTTCGAAAAGTCCTTGACAAACCTTCGATAATAACCTGCTAAACCTAGAAAGCTTCTAATTTCAGCGATGTTAGTAGGCCTTGACCATTCTGTGATTGCCTTTATCTTCTGGGGGTCAACTTTGATTCCTTCTTTTGTAACTACATGACCTAAAAACATCACTTCTTCTAAGTAAAATTCATACTTCTTTAATTTGCTATAAAGTTGATGCTCTATCAGGGTTTGTAACACCATCCTCAAATGATCAGCATGTTCATATCTGT
Organism: Carnegiea gigantea; assembly: GCA_029747015.1. Classification (NCBI taxonomy): domain Eukaryota; kingdom Viridiplantae; phylum Streptophyta; class Magnoliopsida; order Caryophyllales; family Cactaceae; genus Carnegiea; species Carnegiea gigantea. Next base: position 345,096 of record JAKOGI010000765.1, on the reverse strand, counting down.
CCTTAGAATAGATAAGAATGTCATTTATGAACATCACTATAAATTTGTCTAGGTAAGGTCTGAAGACTCTGTTCATGAGATCCATGAAGGTTGCAGGAGCATTGGTGAGATCAAATGGCACCACTGTAAACTCATAGTGACTATACCTGGTCTTAAACGCAGTCTTAGGAGTATCTTCAGATTTAATCCTAAGTTAGTGGTACCCTGACCTCAAATTAATCTTAGAGAAAACTCTTGCTCCTTATAATTGATCAAACAAGTCATCTATTTGTGGTAAAGGATATTTGTTTTGATGGTGATCTTGTTCAACTCTCTGTAGTCAATACACAGCCTTAAAATTCCATCCTTTTTTTTTTTTTTTTACAAACAACACTGGAGTACCCCATGGGGACACACTTGGCCTAATAAAGCCCTTCTGCAACATCTCATCTAATTGAAGTTTTAGTCTCTTAAGATCAGTTGGGGTCATACGATATGGGACTTTCAAAATAGGTTGGGTATCAGGGATTAATTCCATTTCAAAATTAATTTCCCTCTGCGGGGACAATCCGAGTAACTCTTCAAGGACAACATCCTCAAATTCACAGACTACAGGAATAATAGCTTTCTCTTCATTTAATTAGGTGTCAATAGTATAACACCAATATCTAATACACCCTTGACATAACAGCTTACTTGTTTTCATAGTAGAAATCAAGGAACAAGATTATTCCTCTTTGCCCATAGAAACACACTTTCTTCCCTTTTTCATCCTTTAAAATAATCGTACGATCTTCATAGTCAATCTTACTTTCATAGGTGTACAACCAATTCATTCCCAAAATGATGTCAAAAATCAGACAAATCAAATCGAATCAAATTCATAGAGAAGGTGGTTCCATAAATGGTAATAGGAATAAGTTTATAGGAGATAGGGTATTTAATCACACAATCATTGGATGGCTTGATCCTATAATTGGTTTCCGTCCTCCTATCCTCCAGGCTCAATTATATGGGAAATTGGGTGGATATAAATAAATGAGTAGTGCCTGAATCAAATAATACACAAAAGGGTTTTGAATTTAAAAAGAGAGTTCCAGTGACTACCGTACCAGATGTGGCAGTTTTTTTTTTTGCTTATTACATACGTTGGTCCTACTGCTGCAGGCCTTGGCGAGGGGCCCCTTGGCGAGGGGCCAAGGGTTTGGCTGCACCTTTGTCTACGGCCTTCATCCTTCGGGGGCATACAGCAATAAGGTGTTCAGGGCTTCCACACCACATGCACTTATTAGTTCCTACTCCGCATTCAGGGGTGTTCTTTCGCATTTCGCACAGGACACTGCCGAGCCTGTAGGACGGTTCTTGGGAAGAGCAGGAGAAGGTTTCTTCTGATTCACACTCTTACGCGGAGTTTTTCTCTCAAACCCCTTTCTCTTTTGATTGATTGGATTCAGTGCTCTCAACTCTGTCTTTACTCGCTCCACTTCAGCCGCTCACTCATATGGTTCTTGGTAAGTCAAAATTGATTGCCTAGCTAACTCATTCTGAATATCGAATGCCAAACCCTCTTCAAACCTTCTCATCTTCAACCTTTCAGATAATACAAACTCAAGAACAAACCTAGATAATTCTGTAAACTTACTGGCACACTGCATCACAGTCATGGTGCCCCTTCAGCTCCATAAACTCTTTCTCTCTTTGCCTTTGGACCACAACTGGGTAAAATTTTACCCTCAACTCACTCAGAAATTTATTCCAAGTAAATTCAGGCCCTACGAGCTTATTCTTAATAGTATTCCACCAAATATCAGCTTTACCAGTCAAATAATACGTCCCAATATTTACTTCCTTTTTCTTCTGGCACTTCCACTACTGTAAAGATTTTTTCCATTCCCCTTATCTATTTCTCTAATACTACTGGATCATAAGTTTCATCATACACTTTAGGGTTGTATCGTGCTACCCTATCTACTAATTTATCCTCTTTAGGAGGGGTTTCAACAGGTACTTGGAGAGCCTGCTTCATCAATTCAGCTACTAAGGTCGACCAATAGTTTGGATCCCCAATGTTATTAGCTAACTCAGAAGAAATTGATGGAATTTGGCTAAATTTGGTGGCACATGATAGGAGGCTTAATCATCCTGTCCCTGGCTATAATTTGAGATTTCCTCTGCATGAACCTCTGCATTGTTGTGCACTGATTCGGACATTCTGATCATACGTTAAAAGAGATAATTCAATCACTAGAATACTCAAACATATAAGATAAGCATGCCCAACAAATACATTTAATATAACTCAAAGATTATTGAAACCAAACCCAAAGCTTCATTATATCATTTCATAGATGATTATCTACATACATAACTGCCTGTTTTATATACATGATTAGCAAAACATATTACATCTAACTAACTAGGCAAAGTGAGTTTTGACTCCTACCTCAACCCCAAACACTAACTAGCCCCAAGACACTAGGTTTGTCACATGACCAAAAATAGATACAGACCATGTCATCACGGTCGGAGAGGATCTAATCGATTGTATACAATGTCATATCCTACACAAAATACATCCATCCAAACCGACTATGCTATAAATAAACAGGGCTCAAAAAGAAAACTACTAACACTAACCCTTAGAACCACCTAACGATCCCTAAATGGATCGTAATCCGGGTCGGACTCATCATCAAGCTCTTTTCCTGAATCGAAACTGCTAGTCGATGCCTCTGACTAGGCATCACCAATCTTCTGCTCAACCTATTGCTCCACTATCATCTTGTCAATCTCCTGATCCCACTGTTGCTCTACCACCGCCTCATCAATGTCCTGATCCTCCTCGGGATCATCCTCTTCCTTCAAGCGGCCCTCGTCCTCAGAACTAACTACCACTATCTCTGGTGTATCAGGAAGGTCTATTACCGCATGAACCTCCCTAGGACTATCAGGCATCAGTGGGATACCTGGTACGGGCAAAGAGGGTGGCCTCTGTGCTAGTGTTGGGGCTGCAGGCGGAGGATGTGCATGATGTAAAGGAAAGATATGCTATAGAATCTCCATGATAATACTCCTATGCTCAAATTCCTCCCTCAACAACTCTGTAATGATAGTCGTCCAAGCTCTCTAGGCCTGAAACCTAGGCCTGTCCCAACCTGGGTTTCACCCACGGATCAACTGTGGGTAAGGACCAGAGCAGTCTATGTACATGGACCGTAATACTATGAAACTCACAGAAAGGGTCCTATGTATGAGCCTCTATACTAGCATGCAGCAGCACGATGTGAGCAACCATAGATGCACCCGGCATCATGTTAACACCATAAGGGTCCATCTAACAAAGAAAACACATATAAGAGAGACATACATAACCATAATAAAGGAACATGCAAATGTAAGAAACATACATTTCTAATATCGTTACTACACTTCTAATATCATTCTAACAGTATACAATGACTCTCACTACCAACCATTCTCACCTTTTTATTTCTAAACTCCACATTCCACAAAGAAAATCTCAACCTGACTCTGATGCCAAATCTATAATGCCCCCAAATGTACATAAATTACTATTTGCGTTCCTTTCATCAGTTTTCCCAATCAGAAATAATAACACAAATGATCAGGCCCAACAAGGACAAGGCTTGGCTTGTATATGAAAAACTTAGCCATAATAATCAATGTTTACCATCAAAGGTATTCACACCATCACAACCATTCAGACCATTTAGATAAATATAGAAACTATTCTAATATAAATATTGTTAGCAGTTTTACTTAACCGCAAGTGCACGGCGTAGCTGTAGCTAGCAACCGGCAAGTACGGGTCGAATCCACAGGGAACTTGGTTTCAACTACTAGAACTAATTGGACTAACTCAAGCTAGGCAGTTGTGAGTGAAGTTGGTTTAACTAATTCTAACTCTATTTGGTCTAAGACAATAATGAGAAGAAAATCCTGGATTGGGGTTCCCCGCACTATGACGTTCATTGGAAAATACACTAGGTCGTGTGAATCTGCCTGTAAGATAATTGAAATGGAATTATTACCGGTTTAAAGCATCTACGCCTACTTTCGAAGGTCATTAGACTGATCAGACTAACCTAGTTGTCGACTTTCGTGAAACTAGAATAACAAGACCACAAGATCATGTAATTTAAATTCCCAATTGCACCCCCAACTACTTTCGTGTCAAGTAATTCAATTGCTCACAAAGCTACTCTAAGTAAAGGACCTAACTTTCGTTAGTCTCCTAAACTCTAATTAAGAACATGAATGAAACCCTCTCAGGCAATTCATCGAACACCTGGCATGCTAAGTGAGAGTTCAATTATACTCTGGCGTAATTCACAAAAACCTAGAATTAACAATCAATTTACATCACAGGGGCTACGCCCAATCCAAGATTAAGGAATTTAGCCGCTAAACATGTTTTCAAACAACATCTCAATCAAGAACAATAACATGTGAAGGAATATAGAACTTGAACTAAAACGAAAGAAAAGGGGTAGAAAGGTGTACCCTGAACAATCTGCAACAATATTCAATCGAAAGCGTCAACAAATTTTGATCCAAAGCTTGAATTCAATAGCACAATAAGCAAAACCTAAGAGCCCTAGAAATCGCCTCCAACGAGAGAGAAGAAAAGGTAGAATGAATAACCCGGAATTACAATCCCAAAACACGATAAAACAGCGACAACTAAAGTGGCACGGTCGTGCCAGACGGCACGGGGGCCCCGTGCCAAATTTCTGCCGGACGAAAACGCGGGACCCGGCGAAAAAAAGACAACCATGCCACACAGTGGCACGGTCGTGCCAAGTGGCACGGCCACACCGTGCCATGTGGCACGGTCGTGCCGCGTGGCACGGCTAGGCCATGCCACGTGGCGCCGGTTCGGGTTTGTCGGGTCGTCGCGGTTTTTTCTTGTCGCGTGTGTCCGATTCTCCGGGGCTTCCGTGCGACGCTTTTTCGTAGCTTTTCTCGCCTTCTTGGCACTCCTTTCTGCTAAATGCTGTTCATCTTTCTGTTTCTTCAATAGAGTTCCTGAAAATATCGAAAGATGTTATATGAGTTAAAAGTATGCAAAAGGAGGCCGATTTGACCCTTCCTTAATACAATTAAACGTGAAAACGGGGGAGGAAATGGGTCAAATAGGGGCTAAAAATAGTACAAAATAGAGGTTCATCACACCCCCATGCTTATCTCTTGCTTGTCCTCAAGCAAGACTATTTTATGAAAAATCAGGGAGGATGGTGGACCTCTAAACACACCCTCTTCAAGGGAAAGGATGGATGCCGATGAATCACGCTAATCATGCATAGAAGGTAGTCCAGTCAAGGTGCGGCAGATAATCTCAATGAAAATGTATGCAATGTCACCCATGAATCATCTTGCCCAAATGAAACACACAACACACCCCAAATATTGAAGCACATAGTAAGACATAACCTTCCTTAACAAATGGTGAGTAAGGGACTGGTAGGACCTCACTTTAGGGCAAAGTGGAGCACTCCCCTCAATGTGTTTGAAATATGTAACAAGGGTACGCTCAATACTCCAACCAATCAGGCAACTACCATATGCTTGGTAAAGTTCTCTACTCTCCACCACGAGAATGCAATATGCAATGTGTCAATCATGAGGGCTTGCAATAGGGATGTAATGGGGCTAAGGTCAAAGGTGAGAAGTGGAATAATTTGGGAAAGTGGAGCTATTAGTCAAAGACTAGGGAGCAGGAACACTTCCATAATTCAGCATTATAGATACAACTTCACACCAACTTACGAATTGAGTGGCAAAGCTTGCAAAAACCTCAAGGAGAAAACAACAAGCTTATTGCAAAAAGCTTCCATGCTACCCGTTTTATTTGCAACTTCTCATTTCATTTTCTTCTTTTTTTTTTTGGTTTTTTTTTTGAGAAGCAAAAAAAAGGATGCACATTGGATAGCGTTGGAAGTACAAAGATTAATTCGCAATTTTTCCAAAACGAGCCACTAGTATTATGCCCGCAGTGAATGATCAAATGCCCCAAACATGCCCAACTACATTGTGGAAGTATCGCCCCACTAGACACCTTGACAAGGATGAAGGAAGTATACACAGGTCAAGCGTGTAATTAATGTGGTGCAACAACAACGACTGGGGGAAAGGCTCAAAGGGCTAGCAAAGGGACAGCATGCAACAACGGGTGGCTTTCTGGCTAATGTGGCTACATGAATAAAGATCGCCTCAATCATGTCGGCACATGCAATTGCTAAATGCAGTTTCAAGAAGAACAAGACCAAGTTCTAGAGATGTATCATGGAGGAGTCACACATGAAGGGAAATGGAGACTATATGTAATGAATAGTCATTAGGCTCAAAATCTCACGGGTAAACGTACCACAGTCAAGTGACTTACTCTAGGGTATGTCCCATTCATCAAGGTTAGTCAAGTCAAACCACATGAATCTCAGGGGTAGCTAGCATGCAACACAGGGCGAAGAAACTACAGATGACAAAACAAACACAATTTGCCCAAAACCTCACACCAAGACAAGTTACGCCTCAACACACAACCCAACATGATCAATCAATCAATCACCCCTTTCAATCTCATCGCAAGAGGGGTTTTCGCAAACTGTAAAATTTTTTTTTTTTCAAAGCAATAAAACTAACTACTAAAGCAATAAAGTTATAAAGGATAATGAAGAGAAGGGTAAGAGATGGTACCTGAGAGGCTTACGAATGCCCGACTCGATCATTTCTCTTTTTGAATGCAAAAGCTAATCCTATATGCTCTAAACTATATGCTCGAATAAAATAAAAAGGCAAAAACAACAAAGTGCATGACATGAAATCCTATCTAAATGATGCGAATGCAAGTGATATCATCACCTACCCCCACAATGTTACCAGAAAGCGACGAGCTTACACTCCCCCATGCTTGAGATTTTCATTGTCCGCAATGAAAAGAACGCAGAAAAGAAACAAGGGGAGGGAAACGGAGGAAAAGGGGAGACACACGCACACACTCGCTTTTTTTTTTTGTTTTTTTTGTTTTTTTTTTTTTGTGTGCACAATAAATACCTTGGGTTGCCTCCCAAGAAGCGCTTGTTTTAGGTCCTAAGCTTGACCGTTACCTCAGGAATATGATGCTCGCGTGATGTAGGGAGGTGTGGGGATGGAAGAAGGAAATGGCGAGTGAGCTAACACTTCCCCATGGTTGGATTCAGGCAGCATTATCTCCTGAGGAGGTCCGCCATAGCAGTAGTAGGCGGTGGGGGTGGGCGAGGCAGAGTAGGGGTTCTCAGTTGGGATCCTCTACCCCAATCGTGATTTCCCCTCTTGGTGCAGGTGGAGAAGGGGAGGAGTGGGGTCTGAGGGGTGGGGTGGGTACCAGGGGTGGGGGTTGTGTGGGTGGTGGGAAGTGGAAATCCACGCGCTCTCCATAGACGGTGAAGGACATGGTGCCCGTCTGCACGTCGATCACTGCCCTTGCGGTCGCGAGGAATGGGCGACCTAGGATGAAGGGGGCGGACAGTCCTTGTCCATGTTGAGGACGATAAAGTCACATGGGACCAGGAACTTCCCCACCTGGACCGGAACGTCCTCCAGGGTGCCCACCGGCCGCCGATGGAGCAGTCCGCGAGCTGAATAGTGATGCTGGTGGGTGTGGGGTCCCATAATCGCAGCTTCTTGCAGAGAGAGAGCGGCATGATACTCACACTAGCGCCCAGATCGCGGAGAGCTCTCTCAATCTGCACATCCCCTATACAGCAAGGGATGGAGAAACTGCCAGGATCCTGCAGCTTGGATGGCGACCGCCTTTGCAAGAGCGCACTACAGGAGCCGCCAATGGAAGCTATAGAAGCCTCCCTAGATGCTCCCTTCTTGGACAGGAGTTCTCGTAGAAATTTCCATTGCGCAGGGGCACTCTTGAGAACTTCCAAGAAGGGGCTGCTGGCATAGATTCGGCGTAGAATTTCCAGAAATCGCTCGAATCTAGGTTCAAGCTGAACGAGCTCGGACCATGCCAGTCGCTGAGGGAAAGGCACTCGAGGGCGGTAAGTGCAATCAATAGTTCGATGGCAGGTTTTCTCAATAGGGCTCAGACCCTCGTTTTTCTCCTTTCCTTCAGTTCCGGCAGAAGCAGAAACCGGAACTACCTCCTGGAGAACCATCACTGGGCTCTCTTCTAACCCCGCGCCCACAGTAGATATGGCATTGACTTGGCGGCGGGGGTTGACCTCGGTCTGGCCCGGAAGTTGCCCCTGGGATCTGGACAGGTGGCTCACCTGCTGAGCAATCTGGGCAATCTGTATATCCATGGTTTTCTGATGGGCGGCCATGGAATCCACTCTGGAGGTCAATACCTGAATATTTTCTTTGAGAGTCTCATTTGTCGTGGTTTGGGTCGCTATGAAGCGCTCCATATGGCTCTCCAGGTGAGATGTGGGTTCAGGAGGTGGAGGAGGTGGAGTGTAGGGGGCTCGGTTGTGGAAACCGGGTGGCTGGTTGGGGTTTTGAGGGTGAGGGTTGGGGTTTTTATAGAGGGGGTTCGGACGAGTATTCCAACCCTGGTTGTAGGAGGTGGGGTGGGGGTTATTTTGAGGAGGTTGGGTGTAGGTATGATAGGCGTTGACGTGCTCAATGCTAGAAGGGGCATTGTAGCACTCAACGGCAGTATGGCCCTGTACACCGCAGGCCTCACAAACAGCATAGATCCCCATGGACGACCCCACAGAAGTAGCTGACGAGGTAGCCACTTTCTCCAACCGTTGTGCAAGGGCATCCACCCTACTCGCTAGGAGTGTCACAGCATCAACCTGGTGCCTGCCACTTCCCCTCTGGGGGGCGGCCCTCTCACTAGACCAATGATAGTTGTTGGAAGTCATCTCTTCCAACAACGCCTTTGCCGCTTCGATTGATTTGCCCATGAGAGCACCCCCTGCTGCAGCATCAACTGAAATCTTCACCGACCGCTCTAATCCATTGTAGAAGGTTTGGATTAGGAGCCAGTCGGGAACTCCATGGTGGGGGCACTGGCGCTGGAGGTCCTTGCATCTCTCCCATGCCTCATATAAAGACTCACCATCCTGCTGGGCAAAGGAGGTGATGTCTGTCCTCAACTTGGCAGTCTTGCCAGGTGGGAAGTACTTGCTGAGGAATGCTTTGGAGAGTACTTCCCACGTGGTGAACGAGTTGGGCTCCTCGTTCTGAAGCCAGTCACTGGCTCTATCCCGCAGTGAGAATGGGAAGAGCCGCAGCCGGATTGCATCAGTGGACACCCCATTTAGCTTGATGGTATCACACTTCGCTGAGAACCTGCGAAGGTGCACGTTGGGGTTCTCCGAGGGGTGCCCGCTGAATTGCTCCCTCTCCACGAATGTGATCAGTGCTGGGCTGAGTTCGAAGTTGTTAGCCTCGATGGCGGGGCTAATGATGGAGGAGGTTACGCCCGATGCTTGTGGCAAGGCATAATCTCGCAGCACTCTTTGGCTTTGCTCGGCCATCTGTATTTGTGCTTGGTGCCTTCTCCTTTCACCGCTTTGCCTTCGAGCAGTGGTTTCGATTTCAGGGTCAAAAGGGGCAAGTGGTTGATCCCTTTGACTACGCCTGTGCATACAAAACCAATACTACCAAGGCGTAAAACAGTTTCAAGCACAATAAAGGGGAGAAGGGAAACAATGAAGGGATGAAAAGAAAAAGAAAAAGCCTAGTCTAGAGTCGGTTCTAATATTGAAAGGCGCAAGTTCCCCGGCAACGGCGCCAAAAACTTGTTAGCAGTTTTACTTAACCGCAAGTGCACGGCGTAGCTGTAGCTAGCAACCGACAAGTACGGGTTGAATCCACAGGGAACTTGGTTTCAACTACTAGAACTAATTGGACTAACTCAAGCTAGGCAGTTGTCGAGTGAAGTTGGTTTAACTAATTCTAACTCTATTTGGTCTAAGACAATAATGAGAAGAAAATCCTGGATTGGGGTTCACCGCACTATGACGTTCATTGGAAAATACACTAGGTCGTGTGAATCTGCCTGTAAGATAATTGAAATGGAATTATTACCGGTTTAAAGCATCTACGCCTACTTTCGAAGGTCATTAGACTGATCAGACTAACCTAGTTGTCGACTTTCGTGAAACTAGAATAACAAGACCACAAGATCATGTAATTTAAATTCCCAATTGCACCCCCAACTACTTTCGTGTCAAGTAATTCAATTGCTCACAAAGCTACTCTAAGTAAAGGACCTAACTTTCGTTAGTCTCCTAAACTCTAATTAAGAACATGAATGAAACCCTCTCAGGCAATTCATCGAACACCTGGCATGCTAAGTGAGAGTTCAATTATACTCTGGCGTAATTCACAAAAACCTAGAATTAACAATCCAATTTACATCACAGGGGCTACACCCAATCCAAGATTAAGGAATTTAGCCGCTAAACATGTTTTCAAACAACATCTCAATCAAGAACAATAACATGTCAAGGAATATAGAACTTGAACTAAAACGAAAGAAAAGGGGTAGAAAGGTGTACCCTGAACAATCTGCAACAATATTCAATCGAAAGCGTCAACAAATTTTGATCCAAAGCTTGAATTCAATAGCACAATAAGCAAAACCTAAGAGCCCTAGAAATCGCCTAAAACGAGAGAGAAGAAAAGGTAGAATGAATAAACCCCGGAATTACAATCCCAAAACACGATAAAACAGCGACAACTAAAGTGGCACGGTCGTGCCAGACGGCACGGGGGCCCCGTGCCAAATTTCTGCCGGACGAAAACGCGGGACCCGGCGAAAAAAAGACAACCATGCCACACAGCACGGCCAGGCCGTGCCATGTGGCACGGTCGTGCCGCGTGGCACGGCTAGGCCATGCCACGTGGCGCCGGTTCGGGTTTGTCGGGTCGTCGCGGTTTTTCCTTGTCGCGTGTGTCCGATTCTCCGGGGCTTCCGTGCGACGCTTTTTCGTAGCTTTTCTCGCCTTCTTGGCACTCCTTTCTGCTAAATGCTGTTCATCTTTCTGTTTCTTCAATAGAGTTCCTGAAAATATCGAAAGATGTTATATGAGTTAAAAGTATGCAAAAGGAGGCCGATTTGACCCTTCCTTAACACAATTAAACGTGAAAACAGGGGAGGAAATGGGTCAAATAAGCGCTAAAAATAGTACAAAATAGAGGTTCATCAAATATCATTCAACTATCTCAAGGATTACACCAAAATATAGAATTCTGATAAAATATACAGTTTCAATACTAAAATATATCACAATACGGTATTATAAACATCTCAACACTAATACACCATCATTTTATATAGACTTCTTGGTTCACTTATTATCTTCAGCCATCCTTCCGACCTGAGGGCGATTCACTGAACACTTTCCTAAAATAATACATGAAAATATTTCAAACTGTGAGCCAAAACTTAGTACATGCATTCCTATATTGCTAAACGTTCATGGAAAAACTGGTTGGGCCCGTATCGTAATTTATTTTTAATTAAAAACAGGGAATGAGATAAATATGAAACTGAATTGTCAATTATTATCTGATAGTGAACCCTTAGTAACTGTTATAATATGAAGATAGGTGTACACCTGCTAAGTCGATCGGGGGACCTGGCCTGAAGCTGTGCAGATAATTGAAAGACAATGTTCTATAATTGATAACTGATGGGGTCATTAATCATGTGATAAATCACTGATTAAACTGATTCATTGATGTACTTATCAAAATATTATAATTTTGATAAATATGTGTTGATTTTTAAAGATACAGACAATGAACATACCTGAAATTTTTAAATGTAAGCTCATTGAATAATATTATGCGCAAAAGTGGAAGGAATGATTTATTAGACCTTGATTCTGTACAAAATTATTGTTGTAGGAATATACGGTTAGCAAAAATATTTATTTCATAGCTAATAATTTAGTAAAAGAATAGTAAAAGTATGACAGGGGCTTAGAAAGAATGACTCATAATTTAGTCATCCGACTTCTGATTGAGACTCAAAATTCCAAAATAGAAAACTTAGGAAGTCATAAAAACTTTTCTTTTAGAATCTTAAGATCGATTCCCACAATAGAATTCCCAAAATGAGGTTAGAACACAAATATATCAGTTTTGGTTCATTCTGCACAGTTTGAGCAAAACGACCATAACTTTTTCCACAAACCTCAGATTAAGGTGATTCAAAAGGAATTTAAAAGATAACACACTGAACTATCTATCCACCAAAAATCATAATTTTTCAGTAGACAGATAATTACCAGTTTAATCTCGAAATCTATCCTATTTTTGTGAAATTTTCAGCCCTCACTGTTTTAGCTTTTTCCTGTCTTTTTTTACACAAATTCTCAGCTTAAACCATTCTTTAAAAGCATCTAAACAAGCTTTGGTCCATCCCAACGTCATATAAAATCACCACACTCAAATTCACTTCATAATCACATCCAATAATGATCATTTTCCTATCAAATACACACATAAACCAAGCATAATGCTAGTTTAATCCAAACCATACACTACTTGCCAAAACCCTAGTTTATGGCCAACTTGGACTCACTCCAACTCATTTGAAATCACCAAAAACATCATCATAAACACCAATAGGTTAAAAGATGACCAAATCCAAGATAAAATAATTAAAATCCAACACTTTAACATTAAGCTTGCATTACTAAGGATTAACCCTAACCCTAACATGATCCAACCTCAAGTCCACCATGATTGACACCAAAATAACTCTTATTTCTTATCAAAATATCATGATCAAAGATCACAAACATCAAAACAAGAATCAAAACTAAAGTAAAAGGCAAAACCTACAATATCAAGTTGGAGATTACTTACTTTACTTGAAGATAAGTAGAGATGGGGGTGATGTTTAGTGATTTTGATGATAGAGGATGGTGGCTAGTGGTACTAGAATGTCAGGAGGTCGGAGGTCACCAGGGCTGGCCGAAAAACACCCAAACAGTAGTTGCTGGGCTGCTGGCGTGAAGGAGAGAGAAAGGAGAGAGAGAGTGTGTTTTGGGTTGAGTTGTGTTTTTTAACTAATCAACTCATCTTGGCTGAGTTTTTAACTAGAAAAGTAACTCTTTGGGCTGACTATGGTTGAGTTTAATCATGGTAATTAGTTAAGTTAATAAGCAAACTTGTTGGGCTTTAAATCGGCTAAAATAAGTTAGGTTCGGGAATAAAACGCTTCAAAACGATAACGTTTTTACGAAACTCAAAATTAAATTTTTGTAATGTTTTAGAAAACAAAATAAATTACTTAGATTAAACTTGTTAGGGCCTACTATCAATTTTTTCAAAGTTTTACGTTAATAAATTAAATAAACAAATAAAATCTGAATTGCCAAGTGGGGGCCCAAAAATTTTTTTCCACCGGGGTGAATAACTGCGATAAATAAATATGAGAAAAAATTATGAACATAAGATAATTAAATAAATAAACATAATTAAATAATTTAGGATTGGGCTATTACACATCTCCTGTCCGAGTTCGTCTAATTGGGTCCTAGCTTTGTAAGACGAAATGGAGAGTCTGCACATAAATCGAACTTGGGATCTATGTGAGCTACCTAAAGGCCAGAGAGCCTTAACTGCCAAGTGGATTTATAAAAGAAAGTAAGGCATACCTGGGGTTGAAAAAGCAAGGTGAATAGCATGTCTAGTTGTTCGGGGATGTAGCCAAAAGGAAGTTATTAACTACAATGAGGCATTCTCTCATGTTGTTCGTCATACATCTATTAGAGTGCTTCTTGCTTTTGTTGTCCTGTTTGATATGAAATTAGAGCAACTTGATATAAAGACTGCGTTCCTCTATGGACAGTTGGAGGAGGAGATTTACATAAAGCAACCTGAGGGTTTTGTTATTCCCGGGAAAGAACAATGTGTATGGCGGTTGAAGAAGTCTTTGTATAAACTTAAGTAGGCTCCTAGACAGTGGTATAAAAGGTTTGATATATTTATGATTCAGCAAGGATACACACGCAATTGGTATGCTAATTGTGTGTAGGCAATATTCTGATGGTTTTCTCGTTTACTTGCTATTATATGTTAATGACATGTTGATAACTTCCAAGGATAAGTCCTTGATCAGCAAGTTAAAATCTCAACTCAGTAGGGAGTTTGAGATGAAGGACTTGAGTGTTGCTAAGAAGATACAAGGCATGGAAATCAAGAGGAATCGAAAGGCCAATAAGTTGCATTTGTTTTAGAGTCGATATCTTAAGAAAGTATGTGATCAATTTAGTATGGGTAACTACAAGACAGTTTCTACACCTTTTGCAGCTCACTTTAAATTGTCTGCTGAGTCTTGTCCACGATCCGGAGAGGACAATGAGAAGATATCTTATGTTCCTTGTTCTAGTGCAGTTGGTAGTTTGATGTATGTTATGGTGTGCACTATGCCTAACTTGTCACATGCTGTGAGTGTGGTAAGTCGTTATATCATAATCCTGGTAAGGATCATTGGGAGGCTGTGAAGTGGATACTTATGTATGTGAAGGGTTTAATTGATAGAGGTTTGATATTTGACAGGAACAAAAGCTGCTACATGGAATGTTACAGGTTTTGTTGATTCTAACTATGCTAGTGATCTTGACATGCGAAGGTCCATTTTAGGGCATATTTCACTATGTGTGCAGGTGCTATCTCATGAAAAGTATCACTTTAGTCTATTGCTACTCTTTCTACAATGGAGGCTGAGTATGTTGCTGCTATTGAAGCTGTGAAGGAAGCTCCCTGGTTGGGGGGCCTTGTTATTGAGTTTGGAGTCCCACAGGATACAACTGTGGTGTTTTTAGATAGTCAGAGTGCTATTCACTTGACCAAAAATGATGTCTATCATTCCAAGACCAAGCATATAAGTGTTAAATATCACTATGTTAGAGACAGTTGCTGCAGGAGAGATAGTTGTGAGGAAGGTTTATACTTCGAAAAATCCTGCAGATATGCTTACTAAGCCTCTTTTTATAACTAAGTTCGAGCATTGCTTAGATTTAGTTGGTGTTCACAGCATTTGATTGCCCTTCGGGGCATCACCGTTCGGGGTGCTATGACGATGTTCGAGAGTTGGTGCAAATTGGTCCAAGGTGGAGATTGTTGGATTTGGCCCAATTTGCACTTCACAGTCCAACTTTCACGGGAGTTAGCTATGTAAAGGGCCTAGCCTAGGCTCTGTAAATTATCCCAGAAACATAGAATCTACTATTTCTTTACGAGAGAGTGCTTTGAGATATTGTAATCTTGATCAAAGCACTCATTGTGATTGTGATCGTTGTACTCTTCCTACTCATAGTAGATTGTTTGTGCCCGTCGCCGTCCGTGGTCTTTTCCCGCATTGGGTTTCCACATAAATCTGGGTGTTCTTTATTGTTCTTGTTATCGTTATTTACTTTTGATTATCATTATTCATCCTAACGCTTCTGTCATTAGTTTGTTCTAATTCCTAACAAAAAGAAACATCCATATTATTTGTATACGTACACATGTTTAGATTGTGGTTTTCAAATGACCATAATGCCTAAAGATTGACCTAAATTACACCAATTGTCATTTTCAACAAAAAGGTTAAATCATTTATGTCAATTAATTTTCATATTTAAATATCATGTAAATTTTGCCTTATATTTAAAAATAAAAAGAGACTATTAATAAACAAATTCTATATCCAAATAAAAAGCAAACAATGTTATGGATAGTAGATGTCAAAAATTTACTTCGTAATATTAAAAAGAATATTAGATAAATATAAATACAGTTAACAAAATAGGACTTTATGAACAATGTTATTGTACATATTACTTAAACTTTAATTCATAAATATTGAGATGAAAATTAAACACTAAAGAATAAAAAACATGTGTACGTACACAAATAATAAAATACAGTTAAAGTTAGCAAACTATAGCTTTGTTAGACAACGTTTACATAAATAGCTAATTTCATCAAATATTTTTTTTACAAGCAGATAATATAATCAGCTAATAGAAACAGTTGATACAAATAGTTAAAACCAAACAACTAATTTCGTGAGCAAGAGGTATGGACTGCTTCCATCAGTGATCAATCTAGGCCTTCACCGCGACCTGCTCTGCGGAACTTTTCTTCACAAATCCCCGGGCACACAACTCGTTCAGCAGTTCTGAAGCTTCTTCAGTCAGACCTTCATCGGAAATACCTCGAATCAGAATAGTGTATGTAGCTTCAGACGGTTTGCAGCCTCTTGATACCATATAAGCCAAGAAGTCAATGGCACGGGCAGTGTCCCGAGCCTCACAGAGCCCCAGCATGATAGAGTTATAGGTGATGGCATCTGGCCTGATGCCTAATTGTTCAATCTCATGGAAGAGTCTGATTGCTTCATCAATTTTCCCTTCCCTCGCAAGCCCCCATAGTAATGAATTGTAAGTTACTATGTCAGGTTGGAGACCCTTTCCTCGCATCTCATCCAAAAGTTTTATAGCCTCTTCTCCCTTCCCCGCCTTTGAGAGCCCATCAATCACAGTATTGTAAGTTCTCAAAACCGGAGAGCAACCCTTGCTGCTTAATTGATTTAGTATTTCGACCGCGACATCAACTTTCCCTGCTTTGCGTAAACCTGTGAGCAAAGTGGTGTATGTAACAATATCAGGATGACACCCCCGAGAAACCATCATGCCCAAGTACTCAATTGCCCTTTTCATGTTGTTTTCTTTGCAAAATGCATGGAGCAATGGATTGTAACTCAAGGAGTTCGGAGTACACCCATACTTTGCCATCTTTTCCAACATATCAATAGCTTGGCCCAATAAACCATCCCTACACAAGAAATTGATCAGTATAGAGAAGGTAACAACGTTAGGTGAACAACCCTTTTTGAGCATCTGGGACAACAACTTCTCAGCATCCATCCAGCTCCCAGTGCTACGCAAGCCTTCTAAGATGATACTGTATGTAAAGGTGTTCGGTTGACATCCAAAAGAAGGCATGCTATTCATAAGCTGAATCGCATCAGTTATTCTTCCTTCGTTGCAAATGCCTTCTATAACAACATTATAAGTGACCACATCTGGCTTACAACCTCTACTCGTCATTTCATCTAGGAGCTTCATTGCCTGCTTCCATTTCCCCCTACCACACAAACAACCCAAAATCGTGTTGTACGTCACAATATTTGGGGCAACATTCATCCTACTAAGAAGCCTAAGAGCATTATCAATCTCCCCAACTTTGCAATACCCACCAATTAGAGCAGTATAAGTTACCACATCAGGGACAGCTCCTGATTCCTCTAGAATTTCCAAAACCATAGTGGCCTTCCTAGTATTACCAACCTTACATAACCCTTGAATTAAACTTGTACAAGAAATATTATCAGGGATACCACCGTGATAAACCATACCTTCAAGGAATTTAAACCCTTCATCAAGCTTCCCAGTCCTAACCAAACGACGAAGGTCATAATTGCTTTTGACTTCATCATAGCTGGGATGAACAGAACCCAAAGAAGGGTTATTACCATTGCAGCTCCTCTCATGTTGAGAAGCCCTGTCATTGATTGCAGAAGTTTCACTCTTGGAAACAGCACAAGTCCAATTCTCCCTTTGTTTTCCATAATCACATTCCTTCTTCAATGCAACTGATAAATCATTAGACCCAACCTTTGAGGAAAGAAAAACCCCATCTGAGCAAAGATTGGCGGGAACCCGAGTGCCAGCTCTGGCTCTTGAACTACTATTTCTTATATTACTACCTTTTATACACTGAAATGAGCAGAACCCTTGATGGGTTTGCATAGAAGGCACCATTGTATCCGTATTTGCGCTGTATTAGACTTTATAGCCCAGTTTTACTCATAACCCTCTCTCAATTTCGGCTCCTCTATATATGAAATGAAAATTTGGACAATTCTAACTAAATAATCGATTTAGTCTCAAATTGCCCAGAAAAATGGGGTAATAATTGAAGAGGAAGAAGAAGAGAGGGAGTAGCTTAGCTTGGCGCTAGCCTGCGTGGATTCTTATCCGGTAAAGCTGTTGGCTTGTGGAAGATGAAGACGAAGGGGGGAATTTGGAAAGGGCAGAGGGAGGGGTGGGTTTTGTTGGGGTTTTTGGAGCATGTGACATTATGGCCCGGAAGGCCCAACTTAATTTGGGCCCTTGGAGCTTACGCAGGACATAATAATTAATACAGAGCATGTAGTTAGCTAGGAATTAATTAAAAATAGAATAGGAGGATGAATTGACGATGGTATGTCGAGGTTACTTGCTGCAAATTCCAGCATGGCAACCCAACCCACAAAGAGCTCATTTTCCTTGGAGAACCCTATTCCTCCTGATTTTGGTTTTTCCACCCATAAAATAAAATCACTCAAATCCAACCAAAACAAATAACTAAATACCCAATTAATTCTGAACAAAAGAAACATCCATATACCTTGAATAAAACAATCAATATACATTTTGGTTCAAGTGATTTGATATTAGTTCCCTTTAATCAAAGTATCATGTTCGAGTCATGTGAATAGAAAAAATCTATGATTGGAGAGCTTTATATTTTATTGGACCAAGGATAGCTTGACTCCAATAAAATGGAGGATCCAATAGTAAAGTTTCTTTTTTTCCATTTATGTTGGCTTAGCCCTTTTTTTTTTTTTTCAAAACATGAATATAAACATGAATAATAATAACAATAATAATAATAATAATAATAATAATAATAATATAAACATGAATAATAATAATAACAGTAGAGAATGGCATAGTTGCCACTACATATATAAATCAAAATACTTAATCAATTTCATATCTCGAACAAGAGAGAGACACAAACACCTACTTTTCACTTTCATCTATGCTTAAACCAGGAAAATTATTATATACCTGTGGTTGTAGTAGCATGTATTCATATGGGCTACATATGTACATTTTTCTAGTGCATGTCAAATGAGTAATTATTAATATGTATTTCTTTTACGCGACTCCTCATAGCAAACAATAAATGCTTTACGTCCACTGAAAAACATCGTATTAAAAAAATGAATTTATAGAGAACTTCAAAATTACTGAACTCAACTTAAGCGTTGTATCTATGGTTACCATACATGTAACTAGCAGAATTTTCATCCTACTGTTACAACTAACTCTAATCTATAAAAGTTTTTTTTAAAAAAAAAAAAAAACAGGTGCTCCATTTTTTCGTAACGTAATTAAGGTTAACATCTCTTGTACGCATGCCTAAAATATCCCCAGCCTACATTACTAACAGTATGTATCCACTCACAGTGCACTATAATGATATTAGAATTTTCAAAAAATCAAGAGGGCGGAGATAAAAAGCTTCACAGTAAGACAATACTAACAATGATCCTAGTAACATAACAAAATATGAAATTTGTTTAGCTCAGGTCATATATATATATATATATATATATATATATATATATATATATATATATATATATATATATATATCATCAGTTGCATATTGCGAAAAGAAAAGAGAGAAAAACCTGCAAGTTTCGTGACCCTCCCCCAAAAGCCGCACAAACACAAGATAGTCATAACCCCAATCTTCCAGTTTCTCTCTCCTAGGGTTTCGCCCTTCCTAATTATCGCATTTTAGCTTCAGGGATTCTGCTTCTGAGGAGTTAGATCGGTGGGTCGAGATCGTTTTTCTGGTTCATTCATCCTTTTTCAAATAATTTCTGCTCTCTCTCTAGCTGCTCTCAACAGAACGGTCGACCAACTCCCTCCAGCAGATCGCTTGCACTGAGTCGGTGCCTCGCCGGCGACCCTGAGTCGACTAGCACACCGGAGTCGGCACCACAACAGCTTGTCCATTTACGGCTAAGCTTGTCACCGGCGTCTTCTTCATTTCCTATTTCAGAACGGTAGCCGGCAGTGGTCTCCCCTGAGTTCTCGTTTCCAGGGACCACCGACGATCAGATTTCAGCGGGCATCTGTTTTGGGGCCATTGTTGACGCAGAGAATTCTTCATCGCCGGAACTGCAGTAGGCTAAACGAGAGTTGTGGATCTTCAACTGTAATTTTTCAGGGCTCTGTTTTTGGAGCCTGTGTCTGTCCTCACCACGACTCAGACGAGCTCAAGCTGACTGCGGCGGGTTGGCCCGGTCAGCACAACCATCAGTGGATTCAGGGCGTCATACTTTCCAGCGAAAGCAAAGTGTCAACTGGTTAAGTGGGTAGTAGCCAGCAAACGTAGGGAAACCTGTGCGGTTGTTGTCGCCAAGCTGACCACCACCGGTGCCTCTTACTACTGGTGTGCTGTCCACCGCAGCCGCAGCCCTTTTCCGACGCCAGGGGACCGGAGTCTATTAGACCACCCCGTCCCTCATTTGCTTTGTCGGGCACTCGAGAACAGGACATTTGAACAGCCCTTTTCCGGTGCCAGGGTACCGAAGTTTAGTCGGCCTTTGCCCCAGCACCGCCACCCACTCCCAGCCTCTAGCACCGACCGACCCTTTGGACCGTTGGGCGATCTTCCCCAAGCCTGCTTTACTCGGCGTCAAGGTAACAGTGGGGTAAGGAGAACAGTGCTACCCCTTGCCATTTTTGTGATAAGTCGTTCGATGCTGACTTGTAAGTATTCTTTGGTGCTTATTTTATTTCTTGCTTTCGTAGTCCTGTTATTGCCCTCAGTTTTGCTTGCGTTGACTTCTTGTTGCCAATTGAATTTCCTTTACCCAATCTTTTTCTAACCTTTTCTTTAACCAGTGTTCACGAACATTCCTTTTGTTTATTTTACCTTTAGCCATTCTCATGTTATTACAAATTTTGCTAATAATTGTGTTAAGATTATTAGAAACCATTTCAATCTAACCTTTTCCCATCCTACTACTTTCTTTAGTACAATTGCTATTACTTACTTTACTAGTATTATTATTATTATTATTATTATTATTATTATTATTATTATTATTATTATTATTATTATTATTATTATTAGTTGGTAAACCCCTAGGGTGTTCACTGGCCCTGTAGGCGTCTACGTCTGTGGCGAGCCATGTAGCTGTTTCAGCCTGTCCTCCGGGGAGTTTTGGAGTTGGGAGGGACTTAGGGCTGCGGAAGGTACGCCTAGCGTCCTGGAATATTGGGTCTCTCACGGGTAAGTCGATAGAATTAGTTAAATCTTTGCGTAGGCATAATATTAGTATGGCGTGCATCCAGGAGACAAAGTGAGTTGGGGTTAAAGTTAGAGAGATTGATGGGTACAAACTTTGGTACTCGGGGTCAACCAAGGCAAAGAATGGAGTTGGCATCCTGGTTGTGAAGGATTTGGCAGATCAGGTGGTCGAAGTGAGGCGCAAGAGCGATCGGATTATGGCCATTAAGGTTTTGATGGATTCAGTTTTTGTGAACATGGTGAGTGTGTATGCGCCCCAAGTAGACCTGCCGGAGGAAACTAAGAAGCTCTTCTGGAAGGATCTAGACGAGGTCACCCAAGAGGTCCTTCGGAGCGAGAAACTGTTCATAGGATGAGACTTTAACGGCCATATCGGCGCGGAGGCAGCGGGCTATGATGGGGTCCACGGGGGTTTAGGTTTCGGAGAGAGAAACGCGGGAGGGGTCTCTGTGTTGGACTTTGCGGTGGCCTTTGATTTGTTGGTGGCCAACTCCTTCTTCAAGAAGAAGGAGGATCACCTAGTGACCTTCAAGAGCAGTTCTTACAAGACCCAGATTGACTACTTCCTCACAAGGAAGGAAAGTCGGAGATCGTGTAAGGACTGCAAAGTGATTCCTAGCGAGTTTCTGGGAACTCAACATAGGTTGCTGATTTTAGATGCAGAGTTCAGGTATCCTAGGAGGACGAAGAGGAGAGTCGGACAACCCAGAATTAAGTGGTAGACCCTCACGAAGGAGAAGGCAGGGTTAATAGCAGAAAGAATAGCCGAGGAGGGAGCTTGGAGGAGGGTAGAAGACGCCGATTCGATGTGGGAGGCTGTGGCGGATTGCATCTGAAGGTCGACTAAGGAAACCCTAGGTCTTTCCAGGGGAGGCGGGAATAGGATGGAGGGCGCCTGGTGGTGGAACGAAGAGGTAAAGGAGAAAGTCAAGGCCAAAAAAGAGGCTTTCGCAGAGTTCATGAGCAGCAGTTCGGAGGAAGAGAGGGAGCAAAAGAAGATAGGATACAAGGCGGCCAAGAAGGTAGCCAAAAAGGCAGTGGCAATAGCAAAGAGTCAGGCTTTTGATAGACTGTACCATAGATTGGGAACGAAGGAAGGGGAGAAGGAGGTTTTCAAACTGGCTAGGGCGAGGGAAAGGAAGACTAGGGATTTGGGAGTGGTGAGGTGCATCAAGGACGAAGAAGGTAAGGTGTTGACTGAGAATGATGAAATTAGAGAGAGATGGCAAAGGTTCTTTGCTAAACTTCTAAATGGGGAAGGAGTGCGAGACGACTGTAGTAGGGGCGGAGAGTGTAGCGATCAGTGAGTGGGAGACCGATAGCAAAGGAGGAGATTAAAGAGGCCTTGAAGAAGATGGCGAATGGGAAGGCAGTGGGCCCAGACCAGATACCAGTGGAAGTTTGGAAGTTTATGGGGGAGGTAGGCTAGAGTGGCTCACGGAGCTGTTTAATGTTATTTACAGGACCGCCAAGATGCCCAAAGAGTGGAGGGCCAGCACAGTCATCCCATTGTACAAAAACAAAAGGGATATTCAAGTTTGTAATAACTTTAAGGGTATCAAGCTGCTCAGTCACACTATGAAGCCATGGGAGAGGGTGATGGAGAGAAGGTTACGAGAGGTTGTAGAGATTTCAGAGAACCAATTTGGTTTCATGCCAGGCAGGTCGACCATTAAGGCGATCCACCTCCTCAGAGGACTCATGGGCTTGTTTAAGGATAGAAAGGTGGATCTCCATATGGTGTTCATTGACCTAGAGAAAGCGTATGATCGAGTCCCGAGGGAGGTATTGTAGAGGTGTTTGGAAGAGAAAAGGGTGTCGCCCGCGTACATCCATGTAATCAAGGATATGTACGAGGGAGGGCGGACGCGTGTTAGGACATTGGGAGGGGTCTCAAACGACTTCGCTGTTAGTATGGGCGTACATCAGGGCTCCGCCCTAAGCCCGTTTCTTTTTACTTTAGTTTTGGATGAACTCACGAGAGGAATCCAGGACGAGGTGCCTTGGTGCATGTTATTTGCAGATGACATCGTTCTTATCGATGTGACCAGGCAGGGGGTGAATGACAGGTTGGAGCGTTTGAGGCATACGCTGGAAGTTAGGAGTTTTTGGTTAAGTAGATCAAAAACGGAATACCTCCATTGCTGTTTCAGTGGTAGGATAGAAGAGGGGGGAGAAATCACACTGGATGGGAGGGTGATACCAAAGGTTGCTAAATTTAAGTATCTGGGTTCGATCATCCAGCAAAATGGGGACATTGACGATGATATTAGCTAGCGGATAAGAGTGGGTTGGCAAAAGTGGAAGTCAACGTCAGGGGTACTGTGTGACAAGAGAGTGCCCCTAGGATTGAAAGGCAAAGTCTATCGGATGGTAGTTAGACCGACTGTTCTCTATGGATTGGAGTGTTGGCCTTTAAAGAAGACGCAGGCCCAAAGGTTGATGGTAGCTGATATGAGAATGATCAGGTGGATGTGTGGTTTTACGAGAGTGGACAGAATTAGGAATGGAGTAATCAGGAGCCCAGCTGAAGTGGCTCCCATAGAGGAGAAGATGAGGGAATCGAGGCTCAGATGGTTCGGCCACGTAAAGAGGAGAAGTGTGGCCGCCCCAGTGCGGAGGTGCGAGATGATCGTCCTCCCCCGGTGGAAAGAGAGGGACGGGTAGACCGAAGAAGAGCCTAGAGGAAGTGGTTAGAGAGGATCTGAGAGTTGTCGGGTTGACGGAGGACATGGCTCAGGATAGAAGGTTGTGGCGCGATAGGATTAAGGTCTCTGATTGTAGGGGACCGGCCGCGTAGGTGGTAGTAGCGTCGGTGGGGTGGGGCGGGTAGGGTTTAGGGTTTTGGTGTGCTTGTTTGCAGGTCATGCTTTTCTGGGATGTGAAGGCATCTAGCGCTCTTGGTTGGTTGAGGTATGTCTCTACTCCTTATTTATTTTGCTCTCCGGCTCGTTTTCTCCTCCTTGGTTTTTGGTTTGCAATCGTTTTTCTCTTTAAACCTTTTTCAAAAAACTGTTTTGTGGGTCTTAAGGAATCAACCTCTCTATGGGTGGGAATATCGGTAGGGGTAAGGTTGCCTACAGTTGGATCTCCCCAGACCCCGTGAAAGCGGGACCCACACTGGGAATTGTTGTTGTTGTTGTTGTTATATATATCATATATCATATCATATTCATATTCATGTATGCAATATAAAACTGAATGTACTGTTAGATGGTTGACATTTGGTATTGTATTATTGGTCAAATAGTTTCTTTTTTCCCTTAATTTCAAGTTGTTTATTATTAATTGCTACTTCTAAATTGAAATAATAATAATGATGAAATTTAATGTACGCTTTTATTCAAACATATTTTAAAAGTAAAAAAATGATTTTAGAATTAAATTTAGTTTGTAAAAATTAATAATTGTAGATTGGCATACTCCATTATTTATAGGGTTTGAGAAGTCAAAAATAGTTCTGTTATATATTAAAATAAGAATGAAAGTATTAATGTTAAATACAACTATTTTAGTGGTTTCAAATATTTCATAAGGATAACAACCGTCACAAAGTTAATGTTAATTATTATATATGTAGCAATGGCAATGATGTAGCCATAGCAATTAAAAAAATAGAAATGCATTAATAGTAACAAATTAAAGTAATACACAATTATTGTCTATGCATGTAAATCCAAGCTATTTATGAAACATAAAATGTTTTATAAGTATAAAATATATTAGAAGTACTAATATTATGATTAGACTACAAATATCACAAAAAGATGATAACGCCACAAAAATTCAACATATGTCGGTACGAAGTACGACATACATACTAGTATATATACAAATATATATACATATATATATATATATTTATTTATGAAAAGCTAGAACCCTATGAGAGTGGCATACGTCGGCGAAAGAGCTAAGTGGGCAAGATTGTTAATCTCTAGATTAACCAATACCTAATCAGTCAATCATAGGTATTCTTTCCCGTAATTGTCGAGTCCTTTTTACCTGATTTTGACACCTCACAGGTAACAAGGACCCTTACTCAGCACAAAACCATGCTCAAGTTCATTGAAATACTAAATATCTTGTATCAAAATTTATCTCACAGACGAATCATGAGCCTAAATATCTGTGCCACCCTCCTGATCTAATCACTGCTCCATTGTTTAATTACTCAATTAAGTAATAATATTTTCCTTTTGGGGTCTTGGAAGTAATAATATATTCCTAAATGTTAACTGATGGAGTAACAAAGTAGGTCAACACGTGACACTGGCACGTCGGCAGGTGCTCTTAAATTAGGATAGCCATTAAACTAATCTAAAGTAATAATACAAGACTTCTAAGGCACAATTAATAATGGGTTGTTGGGTTCAACAGTAACATCTTCCTTTATTTTCCTAGCTACCTTTGGTCCATTCGTGTCGTTGTTTGCTGCTACAACTGTTCCTACCCGCCTTTCATGACTCGTTATCGCTAGTTGCCATTTACCACCAGTCCTTACCACTAAGAAAACCATGTCCTAAATTTGTGATAAATGTATACAATCTCATTCAACATACACAAGAAAGTTTTACTATTGGATTGAGCATCAAATCTTCCATCGGGGCTTCAAGAAGTAAATTAGACTATTAATTAACTTGGACGATAAATTGAGGATACAGTGTGTGACATTTATCTTAATTACTTCACAGTCTACGTTTTACTTTTCCATCCATTTTATCAAATTACTTCTTAGGATTATTTTGGTTCACTGAAAGTGGAATTGAATGAAATCATGAATTATAACTAGCGAGTGAGAATTTGACTTGATTCTTGAAATCGTTTGTTCAGTTCAAAATAGGAATGTAACCATAAGGCGATTTTTACTGTTTGGTTCGATTATGAAATTATTTGTAAAACGTATTTGTGCAATTGTATGTTATTATTTTCTTGTACTTAATGTTTAATACAGTGATGAATCATGTTTCTTACCTTATTTCTTAATAAATTAATAAGTAAATTAGTTGGACTAAAACTTTTGATATTAACATTGTCTTATGGTGTTTTCCCACTTTCTAAGAGATATTGTTTGTCTCAAAAGTTGTATGAAGCCACATTTATTTCAAAGTTCCCCTCACTTGTCAAAGTTTTATTTAAAAAAAACCACTATCATTCCAACAATCTCTATGCATTTTGAATTTTGATTATTTTCTCGATAAAAAATGCGTTAATTTTGTTTGTACATCACAAGTTGGAGTCCCACAGCAAAAACTTAAAAAGAATAACATGGTACACATGCAAGTCAAGTGAGTAATTTCTCCTACTACCAATTAATTTTGGACTTGGTCTTGTTGTCACGGATTTTGGTCATGGTAAGCTCGTTTTTTGGATCTCCCAAATATATATATTTTTTTTAAAAAAAAAAACATGCCCTATGCCCCTAACTGCCAGGACTTTGATGAAATTCTAAGCACCTCATCATTCCTAATTGATCGAAGCTAGTAAAGTCCCACCCCTGCAGGCTAACGAACTCTGGTGAGACCATGGTTTAGATTGGTTGTCAGTGGCGAGAAATAGACGACAATTCCAAATGGCCTGGAGTCATTGGATTAAAAGAAAGCTGATTAACATCTATAAGACATACAACTGGCATTATTGGACCATCAACACCACTGGGCAGTTTCCAGCGTGATCCAAACCAGGAATGAGCTAGATAGAAGAGTGATATAGGAAGCGATGGATGGAAAAGTTTTGCAAGGTCTTATGAAATTGCGAGGAAGTTTCCAAACCCCTACACCAAAGAGTCATGACGGTGATTGCTGACGGCTTCTTCCTCATTGAGGCCAGTGGACACTCATATCTCATTGCCCTCTCTCACTCCTCTTCGTTCTCTGCAATAGCTAGGGTTTGGGTTCAAGATTAACAAGCGAAATATGAGAACTCGAAAAAAAATTGGTGTCAAATGTTTTTCCTTTGTTTTGAAATAAAATGTTGATACATGAAGGGTAGTAATTCTATGGTACACACCTATGTAGCTAGTTATATACACACCTATATAAGAGGGTATGTACTGTATTTTAAAAATTCTTAGATACAAACGTATGTATTCTAGAATGGTACACATCCTCTTATACAGGTGTGTACATAGTTAGGTATATGGATATGTACCATAGAATTTTTGCGTGAAGGGAATGAGACTTGAAGTCCCTCCCAAAGCGAGAGAAATCAAATCTCATCTGAATAGGGTAACTTGATACTGCTGAATAAGGATGGCCAATAGGTTAGACCTTCATTGGACTAAACAGGTAAACTCACGCAGGGCAAAAAAGGAAAAAGTTAATAATAGGCCGGTCTATTTAAGCAATTAACGGATTAGGGGTGGATCAATCCATTAATGATGTTGTTTTAACAACTCTGTATAATTTGAACTCATTTTTTGCACTACTTTACATGTTATAGTTGGTCAACTTTGTCATATGAAAGTATTTTACACAACTAGCTCAAGTTTTAAAATAGTCTCCCAAGCGACTCGATCTAACCTAGTTATTCATGTGAAAAGTTCGAGTCACCCAATTTGTTAACGGATCAGCTTTGATATGGCTTGTTACCCATCCCTATTCCTAGATATTGAAGGTTTGTCGTTATGAGCATATTGGAATAGTGGTTAGTGACTTAGAGTATGTTAGAATATATTATAGTAAATTTGACCATGTTTGTCTAGCACAAAACAGGTTTGAGTATGTTCAAGCAGGTTAGAATATGTTTGAGTAGTAATTAGGAGACTGGAGCAGTTTGAAAGCATATTTGTAAGTGGACTGGAGCACATTTGACTAGCCGTTAGTAGATTTGAGCGTGTTAGAATAGGTTTAACTAATAGTTAGTAGATTTGAATAGATTTTAGTCTATTAGAATAAATAACATGTACAACATGCTTATAGTAAACAGATCCTAAGCTCTATATCTTTTAGAGCCTAACCATACACATGACCTAATGTATGAAAATTTGAGGCATCAAGCTCAATTCCAAAAACCCAGTTAGACACTGCTACTGAGATCTTTATAAGAAGATAGACCTGAGCACCTGCAACTTACAAATTTTCGAAAAAAAAAACCGAAATATGCTAAATTTAAATTATAGATTAATTTAAAGGAATACTTAGAGCTAGCAAGGCACAATTATTTAATAGGGGATATGGATGCAACTATTTCTAATTTTGTATGTCAGACGGAATCGGCTAAGTGCAATGTACGTGGCTTATTACGATGGGCCTACGTACGGTGTTTTATTTGGCAAAGTTTGGCATGGAATTGGTGTGTCATGCGTGGCAACAGCATGTGACAGACACGTGTGTGATGTCTTTCGCCTAGAACCCGTGCCCAAGTGAATATTCCCACGTGCCGTTGTAGTCAAGTTAGAATCTGTTTTAGCGATAAAATAAGTTATAAGAAAATGTAAAAAATTGTAAGAAATTATAAAGAGTCGTAAGGAGTTGTAAGAAGATGTAAAAAGATATAAGAAGTAGTAAGAAAATATAAGGAATTGTAACCAAATGTACGGATAGATGTAAGAGTTGTTGAATTGTTAAAGAGTTGTATAATACAACTTGTAAACATGTATGCATATTATTAGTGTTTAATGTATGATTTGTGAAATAATGTATAATATATTAGTCATATTTATAAAATAAATTTGATATAATCAGTAAACAAAGTATTTCTTAATATTATTGAAACAAAATTTATTTCTTTGACAATGAACATTTTGGATGAGAAATAATAATATTAAAATAATATGCTTGTTGAAAATAAACCTTTAACCAAGTAAATTAAACAAAAATAACATATATTAAACCCACAAATTTTTTCAATCAAAATTTCCTACACTTGAGGTGATTTCTTATATTTACATTAGTTTGATCTTTCAATAAGCAAAGTATAACCCCAAAAAAAAAATCTCACAAAATTGAATATAACTCTTAAAATGAAATCCTATTTTAAGTAAATAATTTTAAAAGTAAATGTCTCATCAATATATTATTACCAAGGAATTTTATAAAGCTTTGCATTAGTTTTAAAAGCATGTTTACTTATTTCATGTATAATAACATATATTGTTCATGTTGAAACTCAAATATAATTTACGTCATTAAATTTTAGTTTTATGTTTGTATAAATTTTGTGTTCATAACATATTCACAAACTGTATATTAATAGTATAATAAAAAATATATGTACACATTTCTGTAATTACCATAACAAAAATAACTGAATGTTATACCGTAATCTATATGGAATATAAAAAGATGTATGAAGATGTAATGAGATATAAGAAGCTATAAGAATTATGTTAAGGATGTAAGGAGCTGTGAGAAAATATAAAAAGTTATGAGAAACTGTAAACTATTAGCTAAATCTTTCTAAACACACAAAAACAAAAAAAAGGACCTTAATACATTAATAGAATAAACTGATCCACTTGTGGTACGTTACTAGACTCCTATATGAAAAGAGCCCCCACGACTTGTATTTTGGGGAAAGGTCAAAGATGGATTCCCCTGGTGAAGCCTGCCACGGGCACATTTTGAGTTTGAAATGCCAAGTAAGTTTATTGGTACCACTGATCATAATCTTTTCATCCGAGTACTTGTCATGTTTCTAATGTTATTTCTCAATGTTTGATTTTGCATGATGTGCACTGAACTTTTTTTTAATCTTTATTTTATAATCTATTAATCTTATCGATGAGGTGTCTCTTATCAAATATAGAAATTTTAAATAAGTTATTTATTTATGTAAGATATTTCTTTAAAATTTATTTATTATACTTTATTAGAAAATATTAATAACTCAACACAGATGGATTCAAAGCAATCTGCTACTTGTTTTTGTTAAATAAGATTTCATTTTTAATTGTCGCCTATTAAGAAAATTTGTGATTAAATTACTCTATTTATTATGGGTTGATAGTGACTTGATTCCAATTAAATAAATGATTGAAGGCAAAAAATTAAAACAGACCAATGCATAGTTACTTAGGATATATGAAACGATTATTTCATTATAGGGATTTATGTATATTTTTTATAAAATGTTTTACGTAGTGTTCTTGTAATTTTGTAAAAGGGGTATTAGTTAAAGATGAGTATTCTACTTTTGTATGTATTTAATTCAACTAACAAAATATTTGCGAGTTGTGTTTTAGATATTTGAGTTTAAATGTCACATATATTAACTTTATTGTGTGCCATTTTACATCGAAAAAATATTTACAATTTACACAGTTTCAAAATCCAAAAATATGTGTTGAGTTTCCAATGGCATTAATTTCTAAATATAGAATCATCTAAGCAATTTCAAGTTAATTTTTAAGTCAATAATATATTCTTACTCTTGAAAAGTCAAAAAAGTATATAAATTGTCCCCAAAAAAAACTTATAAGATGACAATAATAAATTAAGAAAATATATACAGAATTTATGAAAATAAACATGTCAATATATTACATGACTAACCTGATACATCTCAAAAATTGAGCAATAATTCCATTTTTCATGCTGTCTTCATCAACCTTCCTGCAAACAAAATATAATTAATCTATAAATAATTCTCAATTTGTTAAACCCTTTTTTGTTTTTTTGATGAATAATTTGCCAGACCTAAAAAAGCAGAAAGCCAATTGGATTGCACTTGCAATTTAGCACAAGTGAGGTCGGCTGGCAATCCAAAAGCAAGTACCCCAAAAAACCCCAAAAAAATTTAAAAAAAAAGAGAGAGAAAAGAAAAAAGGCCAAAGCTGATGCCAACTTTACAATGCGCTGATTCCAAGAGGAACCTCCAATACAAGGTTTCTAGCACATTTGAGCGAGTGTGTTTAAATTTTAATAATCCCAAATTAGGCTATCATTAACGGCCAACGGGTCCCCAGTCCCCACACAACATAAGTAAGCCCTTGGAGATATTTTCTTTCGTCTTTCACTTTCCTTCCGAATTCCCCCCCCCCTCTCTCATGCTTCTAGGGGACACCTCCATGGCTCCATCTCCCCTCTCTCCCTCCATCCCTTTCTCTCTCTGATTTGCAATGCTGAATTTTCAACGTCTACGAATTCAGTTCGATCGACTTCGCGGTTGAATTTCGTCGGAATTCGGTGAGTTTCTGAATTTTGTTGAATTTTTCCGTTTTTGTTTTTTGATTTATCGATTTTGATCCATTTTTTTGCGAATAATTCACTTCTGCAAATGTTTCAATCGACAATTTCATCTGTTTTTGTTTTTTTTGGGTCTTCAGATTGATTTTGATCTTCCAGTTGCTCGGTCAAAGAGTTTCGTTAGCTTATAGCATTTTGATGTTGTTTATCGATTTTTAACTTGCGTAATGAATTTATTCTTTTTTCCGTTTCTTCTTCTCTGTTCCATTCGGAAAGTGTTTGTTGTTTTCCTTTGAATTCGACTTTTTTTTTTAATGGTGCTTTTTGTGTTATTAAGCTTATGCTTTTTTGTTTTTCCATCTTCATCTATTCATTAATGTTCCTGGTGATCAGAGAAAACTAATGCGTGAGTGTACATATAATAGTAAGAATGTTAGCCGTAGGAGGAAATTGGTTGTAGATTTTTATATTTTGGTTGGAAATATCATCCGAATCTGGTGACAACTCTTAGTGAACAGTTTTATCACAGCGATGCATAATTAAAATGATATTTCCTGTATTTTATGTTTTTAATTAAATGTTTTTGAGAATTTCAGATTTGTTTTGTTCTTTTGGATTATAGATGAAGAAAGATTCATTTAATTAGCTGCGAGAAATACAAGTTGGATTTTTATATCCTCCAAATCTGGTGACAACTGTTGATAAACATATCATTTCTGATAAGATATTTCCTGTATTTTATGTTTCTAATTCAAGTTTTTTGAGATTTTGATGTTTGTTTTGTTCTTTTCTATTGTAGGTCAAGGCAAATTGATGTAGTTACAAGGAATACAAGTTGGAATTTAATGCAGTGCTTTAGTTGGTGCTCACCAGGTAATTATTTTAGTTGTTATCTGCAGATTTCCTTGCCTTTTGCTCAACAGGGATTAGAGTACCTCCACTTGTAGCTGCCTTTTAATTTGTTTTAGAGGTCAATCCTCTTTTGTCATATCAATAAGTGTTAGATTCCATTCATGCATTCTATATATCTGGAGGAATTGAAATTTGGTTGCGTTTTTTTCCCCTTGCATTTAGAATTTTCATGAGATTATCTACTAGGCCATTGTATTCTTCACTTTCTTGGTTTTCATAGTTGTACTGCCCTAGTAGTTGGATTGGCTTTGTTCCCCACCGAATACTTCAAATCATGTTGCATTTCTTGTTTCAACTTTCTTAGTGACTACCTATGATTTTGCATCCAGATGGGGCATTTCATTCATTCTTGTGAATGAGTTAGAATGATATTGACTTGTTTACAGTCATACATGTTAATTTGCCACTTCTGTTGGAGTGAACTTTTGGTTCATCATGCTTAGATAATGTAGGCATAAAGCTGAAATTAAATTTCTTGTTTGTGTGAGAGTGCGACAAAGAGTTGGCGAGTTGGCTATATGTGTTATACAATTGCTTAGACCCATCGCATTGTCATCAAGTGTATAACATACAATTTTAACAAAAATAAGGAGAAAAGAGCCTCATTGTGTCCTTAATGGGAATGTAGTTTAGACAGTATTATAAGCAAGTCAAGGGAAAAAGTCTGATGTCATCAAGTTTATAACATACAATTCATCGTGGGACTAGATTGATGTGATCTGTTGTACTCTTTGTTTGACCTGCTGGCTGCTGCTGAAATCACTGTATAGGAAGCTAAAATTTTATGAAAATTGAAATTTCTATGATATTATGAAGGTGTTATAGCATTGTTTGGGAAAAGGGAAAAGAGGTATTGAGAGCATCCTTTTGTTTGTGGTTAACTTGCTTAAAGGAAATGAGTATTTAGGCTATAAGTTTATGGGTTATCATAACGATTGCTCATTGGTCTAAAAGGTTATCTTAGTTTATGCTTCACTAAAAGGCTGACTTTGTAAAGATTCTTTAGAATATAGATAGCCACTGTGAAATACCCTTGTTGGAAATTGGATAACTATATGATGTCATTTTGTCTAATGTTTAGTATGATGAACGAACCATACAGTACACAAAAGAAGATAAGTTATTCTAGTTTCCTCTCTAAAAATGGTGTGTGCTGGTAATTTATGCTAGTTTATATCATTTATGGTTATAGAGATGAGGATGATTTGTTGGATGTGTGAGCATATGAGATTGGATAGAATTAGAAATGTTGTGATTAGAGACAAAGTAGCAGTGCCTTCGATGGAGGATAAGATGAATGAGGTTAGATTTAGATGGTTTGGTCACGTAAAGAGAAGGAGTATGGATGCACCATTGAGGAGATGGGAAATGATTGTTCTTTCAGAAGACAGAAGGGGTAGAGACAGAAATAGCAAGAATTGGAATGAACTAAGTAGACACGATTTGAAAACTTTAGGTTTAACGGAGGACATGACTCAGAATAAAAGGCTATGGAGGTCTACGATTAAGATTGCAGACCTTAGGTAGCTTCCTACTTGCCATTCCTTTAGATTTCGAGGGCATGGGAATTGCTGATGTGTGTTGTGCATGCTAGTAATGCATGCATTGGTATTGTGTAAATTAGTGTTCTTTTGTGATATCAAGCTTATCTCTATTATTTATTTAATGTTAAGTTTGCTATCTTTTGCTATTTTTTGCTGCATTTTTGTATTAAGAGATTTTCAACTCAAAATGTTTTCTCAATTTTTTTTGTGGTTCTATTGAAATTGATGTTTATGTAGGTAATTATACTTGGAAAGGTAAAGCCGTTAATGTTTGGATTTCCTCAAACTCCACGTAAGCGGGACCCACACTAGGAGTGGTTGTTGTTGTTTCTATTTTTTTTTAACCTAATTGGTCTTTGAGTTACTAAAAGAAAATACTCATTATTCGTTTTGGTGCTGGCTTAACAGTTTAGAATAACTTCCCTTTTTCATTAACATTTCTTCCAGTTGTTTGCTAATGTTATCTTGTCTAACATTTGTTGGCTTCAGAGATTAGTATTGACTTAACATCTTATATTGTCTAACCTCTGGTTTATTATGGTGCCCTCAAAGTGTATATATTTTGTTACCATAGAAAATGATCATACTATATTAGAACGACGGAGTCCTAGATTAGAAAGCCAAGGTGCTATAACAAGCTATTTCCTTGAACACTGGAAGACTTATTGAAGTGCATAAAAGGGACAACTATATTTACCAATTTAGAGGTACTGGACTAAATATTATCATTAATGTATAGTTGGTCATTTAATTTGTTATGATATTTTTTTTTCATGATCCAAAGAGAGTTTCCTAGTTTCATAGAGGATTTTTTAGACCTTTATAAGAATTTGAGAATCATATCAAATCATATCATATCAACCGGGTTGAACGATATATAGTTGTAGGTGTATTTTGACTTCAGGTTTAAAACTTGAAGCTTCTTTGCAAAGTTCAAAAACCACAACTAAAATATTTAATTATAGCGTGAGTTGATGTGGACATGGCAAATATTAAACATACAACTGTTGATTAATGTGGTCTTTTTACATTATCATGTTAGAAGTTTGCCTACCTAGGCTAGCTAGGGGGTTTTACCATCTTTCGATTTAATGTGCCTCTATGTATTTATGAAAAAAATATGTCCCTTCAACTGCTCTACCTTGTACAGTTTTCTGATCAATGATAATACTTCCCTTTAGTATCATGCTAAGGGCCTTTTTTTTCGTTGGTGCATGCACAATAACACATTTATCAACTTCCACCTATCTTTACTAACCATTGTCAAC
>JAKOGI010000765.1:302634-305134 GCA_029747015.1 Carnegiea gigantea | reverse complement strand
ATGAATAAAGAACAGCAGAGACTTTCCCTCTGGACAGACTTGATGGATATTGCTCGAACCATGTCCTCAGCATGGTGTGTTATAGGCGATTTCAATGCTGTCCTATATAAGCATGACCGAATAGGAGGTGACGAGGTAACCACACATGACACATCTGAATTATCCACTCTGCTAGAACATAATGAGTTACACGAATTGAGATCCATGGGAGCCTACTACTCATGGACAAATAAACAGGTTTGGAGCCGAATTGATCGAGCCTTTATCAATGATCACTGGTGTGGGAGTTTTGATTACACTCACTCAATCTACATGGCAAATGGGCTTTCAGACCATGCACCCATATTGCTCCAATTCCCAAACGCTCCCAAACCGCAAATAAGATTCTCCTACTGTGATATGTGGTCTACGCACCCTGCCTTCCGTGATATTATGGCCTCTAAGCTAGGTTTGTTTGTCATGATTTTGAAATCTTTTTCACTAGGTAATCTAGCATCCTTATCCATGAGGATAATGAATTCGGTCGTTGTGGTCGGACTCTATTATGGATTTCTGACCACATTTTCCATAGGGCCCTCTAGAAATAATTGTAACTTGGTCTCGAGCATCCACTAGGGCAGGGCGGAAATAAAGTATTGGGTCGAACTCTTCTTTGGTGTCAAGGTAATAGCTATGAATAGTCATCGACTCTCGAGAAAGGGTGATCGAGGAAGGGTGCTTTCTAGTCGTTGAAGGCGATGAGTTATCAGTATTTATTAAATCTGTTCCTATCTAACCGAACTCTAAAGTCGAAAATATCATTAAAAAAAAAAAAGAAATCCTTCAATTACAAATAGTCTTTTTTGTGCAATTTCAAATGTGAATTCAATAGCACCTCCACACGCCTTGGGAGACTTTCTGTAAGCTTCTTACGCAACTCCAACCTCTACTGCGACATCTCCACAGAGATCATTTCAGTGATCCTCGAGAACAGCAACAATCTGCCAGATTGTATCTTACCCAGATTCAAGAGAAGTTACAACAACATCCAGGGGACATTTAGCAGCTTCAGGAGGAAAAGCAAGCCAAAGAACGATATATCTCTATTAATACCTCCAGTTTGACTCTTATCAAACAACAATGTAAGGTCGAGTGGCTAAAATACGGGGATGATTATACCAAGCTTTTCTTTGCTAAAACCAAACAGCGGAAATTAGTCTCATACATTTACTCCTTACAAAATTCCCAAAGCCATTATGAAGAAGGTTTTGAGAGGGTGGGACACATCATGTTCCAATTCTACAAAATTTTATTGGGATCTCAGCCTGGCCCTCGAAATCAGTTGGATCATTCCATCATCGCCTTTGGCCCAGTCTTGACCAAAGAGCAGCAAATTTAACTATGTAAGGACTTTTAGGACAGGGATATTAGAGAAGCTTTATTCTCCATTCCAAATACGAAATCTCCGGGTCCATATGGATATACAAGTGGTTTCTTCAAAACCATATGGCCTCAATTTGGACCTGCTATATGTTCCGCAATCAGAGATTTCTTTCACTCCGGTCAGTTGCCCAAAAGTATCAGTCTCACTAAGCTTGTTGTGCTTACAAAGGTGCAACACCCGCAATCTGCCTCTGACTTCAGGCCCATCTCCTGCTGCAATGTCTTGTATAAATGCCTCACTAAACTCCTCAGTCACAGAATGAAGGAGATCCTTCCTTATCTCATTCATCAGAGCCAAAGAGCATTTGTCAAAGGTCGCGAAATCCTATATAACATCCTCATCTACCAAGATTTAGCATGGGGGTATCAAAGACAGCATATTTTCCCACGCTGTATGCTCAAAATAGACCTACAAAAAGCCTTCGATTCAGTGCATTGGGGCTTCTTACAAGATCTCCTCGTTGGTCTGAAATTCCCCCCCCCCCATTTTTGTATCATGGATAATGAAATGTGTTTCCTCAGTCACATTCTCTGTTCATATAAATGGCCAAGACTGTGGCTCATTCGAAGGGGGTCGAGGCTTGAAACAAGGAGACCCCCTCTCTCCCTTACTTTTTGTGCTTACAATGGAATATTTCTCCAGATCCATGCAACAGATTAGTCAAGCCAAGAACTTCAAATATCATTGTCACTGCAAAGGTCTGGGTTTGACACACTTAATGTTTGCTGACGACCTCATTTTATTTTGCAAGGCTGATCCTACTACCCTGCAATACATCATGACCACACTTCAGAGATTTCAGGACTGTGCCGGGCTCAAGACTAATCTCACCAAATCTCAGTTGATATTAGGTGGCTGCCCTCCTCCGTTACATTCTGCATGTTAGCAAATTACAGGACTTCATGAGAGTACTTTCCCCCTCAAATATCTTGGTGTACCCCTCACAGCGAGTAGACTGACAAAGATAGAGTGTCAAAACCTGGTGGATAAGATCTCTGCCAAAGTGCAGCTATGGGCAACGAGGAATATTTCTCTGGCTGGGCGTGTCATACTGATCAATTCAGTTATATTTGGACT
>JAKOGI010000765.1:262634-285134 GCA_029747015.1 Carnegiea gigantea | reverse complement strand
CTTGATGTGTATATGTTTCCTTTTATCTTGTTCTTTCGGGTGGATGATGAAAAAGTGTACTCGGACTTATGGAGAGGTGGCTAGTGATATTTGTGAAAGGTTTTGTCTAGGATATGTGCGTGGATATGGGTGACATCGCATTACAAAGCAGTGCCATTATCACTTAGGATTTGGTTTTTCTCATATTTATTTCTTTGTTTTTTATGCTTTTCCGTCATCTTATTTTTTCATTGCATTTTTCTTTTTGGTTTTTTGGCATGTGG
This sequence comes from Carnegiea gigantea, assembly GCA_029747015.1. Taxonomy (NCBI): domain Eukaryota; kingdom Viridiplantae; phylum Streptophyta; class Magnoliopsida; order Caryophyllales; family Cactaceae; genus Carnegiea; species Carnegiea gigantea. The sequence continues at coordinate 284,871 of JAKOGI010000765.1, read as the reverse complement.
TTGTGTGTGATAAGTGAGGATTTCTTTCAGCTACTTTGGCAACTTAGAGGATTAAGCCTCTCAAACCTCACTATTTCTGCAAGCCTTTTGTACTTGTACCTTTCATCTGCAAAATTTTTCATCTATCCTGAGACTAGCTAATCAATGAAGAACATTAACCCCAGGAAGCCAACGTTATGGGGTGCTTGTATCTTTCAAAGTTATTGCTTGGTCTTTGGAAGTTATGGGGTACTTTTTCTTTGGCTGCTGTTTAAGCAATGTGTCTCTCGCATTGACCATTTCATCTATCCTAGGACTGGATACATGCTTAAGTGCTTCCTTGTTGAAGACTGTCTTGTCTACATTCTAGTTCATTTTTTGGTGCCTAAATTCTTTGTTATTCATTTGTTGGTTTGGAGGAGTTAAACAGTATTCTGTCCAACATTTGTACCTTAAACGGTATTCTGTCCAAGATTTGTACCTGTGAAGACAATATTTGTTGCAATATCCCTATCTCTGCTAGCCAGACTGGATCAGTGAAGCACATATGCACATACATGAAGATTGAGGGGCTGGAGATATGCAGTTTTATTAATCTGGGAATTAGTTTTTCTGAAAACCAAGAAATACTGTTTCTCACATCTGAAATGGAACTTTGCACAAGTTTATACTAGACAAAGATTAAGTTTTTACTGCACCCTTTTTTTTTCATGGTGGCTCTCTTACCCAAATAGTGTGTTAGCATTCCAAATACAAACCTGTGTAATCTCTCTGTTTCTATAATATCTTACCTTTCATCTAAGGAAGCATTATGAATTTGCTCCACATATCCAATCAGGTTGCTATCCTTTGGGTGCAACATGTGGGGGAGAAGTTGTTGCTTATATGGGGCCTGGACCTGTAAATGTTGTGCTGCTGTTAGTCTTGCATGGTTTCACTTTGACTGTTTGACATTGTTTCAATTGTATAGCTTTGAAATGAATTGTTGGTGGGATCTTGTTGAAGTTGATAATCAAATACTGTTGCAAGCACTGCCCATTCGCCATTGAAAAATCTTTTGGACTTTTGAAAAGAGCATGCTGAGTGCATATATTTATTTTCCAGATTTGGTAACGATATCTCTCTCACTATTTGGCACACATAAGCATAAACAAGCCCTAGGTTGTTAAATTGCTTGCCCTTGTGACTGAGTCGTCTCTTGTATGCTCGTGTGTAGCACATGTTATAATCACTTAATACTTTTTCAATTCTGTCGTTGGGCTTAGGGCTGCTGAAACAGCCATGTTTCTACCCTTTGAAGCCTAAAGTGGGAATGATAGTGTGCATCTAGTAGCTCTTGTGAAAATTGATATTGCATAAACCTTATGCCTTTTTGGATGAATTTGTCACGTATTGTTTTCGTGCTTCCTGTTTTGTAGTTTTATGCAAGTTTTACTTTGTTGACATTCGTACCTTATAGAAAGAAAGTATGGGAAAGTATGATTGAAAAGAGGGACTTCGGCATCTTGGGGAACAGCATTATTTATGCCTATGAATTTTATGCACTTACATAAGGCCAACCATACAGTGCCTTGAGGGTTTGCAGAAACTTTTATTGATGGAAGATGTCCATGTTGGTTAGATTTGATCTTTATAGTGATATAGATGATTCAAGCGTAGGGCCAAGCTAATTGCTGGGGACTCAAAATAATTTCGTATTGATGCAAGGTTGCATTAGGGATCATAGTGAAGTTTTTCTTTTTGTGGTAATATATTGGTCCACTCCTCCAAATGATTTAGGATGACGTGCCATAGTCAATGGTGTTTGATGGAGGATTGTCATCAGCTTGGATCTATGGATACCTTGGAGCCTATGAGTGAGCAAATTGAAATTGAGGTTTGATGAAAAAGCTTTGTCAACAAGGTTTTTGATGCGGCTCTTGGTGCCATTAGATTGAATCTCATGTAGTTTAACTACTTTCTTGGAAGCTTATTTGAAGTCTATGGCTCTTTTAAAGGTTTCTTTTGTTGTTGGTGGCTTTTTTTTTTGGGGGGGGGGGGTTATTTGAAGTCTATGGCTCTTTTAAAGGTTTCTTTTGTTGTTGGGGGCTTTTTTTGTGGGGGGGGGGGGGGGAGGGTTTCCATGGATGACTTGTGTATTGTTGTCATTTTCCAAGAGCTCCATTGGAGTTTGCTTTTAATTGCTTGGATGTTATAAGGATTACTTCAAACTCCATTAGAAACCATCCTTTGGCTTTAGAAGATATCTTTAGGAGGAAATTTAAAAGGAAGATCCGGCATGGTAGTATATTTTGAACCATTTCGAGAGAGAGAACCAAAGAGTCTTCCAAGGGTGTGAAAAGGCCGCTTCATCACATCAAAGGTAATTTAGATCACGGTTGTTAATTGACAGCTAATGGGAACTTTTGCTATTCTTATTTTGATGTGATTTTGTGGATGGTATTATTTTGGATGTATGTTGTCCCGATGCTAGCTTTGCATCCATTCCTCTTGATGTTGATATACACATAAAATATATTTTATTAGGAAGACTATTATAACATCATTTTTTTTTCAAATTGTTTGCATATCAGAACGTGAAAAAATATTTTCACTATGCAATGCAAATGTATATTTTATATAAATCATTGCATTTTTTTTGTCAAAGTTTTTGCATTTCAAACGAAAAGTGCAAAGATTTATACTTGTTTTGCATTTGCATGCCGCATTGCTAAATGTGTAGATTCTAGAACACAAATACTTAGAGAAAAAAGGACTGCATAGTAGTTCCCCTATAGTCTCATTGTCAAGACAAAAGGGTGGCAGGAGACCTGCGAAAGTCTTTGGGGGAAGATATCAAAATGCTAGGATTTTGAGGTGTTCACCTGTTGACCTTTAAGTGTTTAGTCTTCTCTCTTAGGTTTTATTACAGATATGTGTATTTATCAGTAGGTTATTTGAATCCAGTTTTCATATTTTTTTTATTTATCTACTAACTGATAATTTATGGCCTTAAATCCCCCCCTAAAAAAAGGATCTATGCACTATACTGTTACTCTCACTAATATCTAGGATCATTATCACTGTTATTTTATGTACATAACACAATCTGCTGGGCAGTAATATTCTGCTTATTTCGAATGCGTATTAAGATGACGAGCTATTATGCTCTATTTGGATTGATGGGAGAGCCGGGGAGGGGAGGGGGAATGTTTCACCCCCATTACCTCATTTTTATTCAGCCTCAAAATGAGCTGAAATGGGGACGAGGGAAGCTTTTAACGGTTCTCCCCTCTTCTCCTCCATCCCACATGCTATTATATCTCCTCTTTTTCTTCATCTTCCTTCTGTTCCCTTGTGCTTCATTACCTTCCCTTCTCTTCTTCTCCCCCCTCCCCTTTTTGTCTTCGTTCCAAACGGAGGGTTAATGATCAGTGGTAGTATTAATGACCGCGGGTACTCGCTTGTAATGGGAGAAAAAATCATGCAAAGCTCTGCCTATGAGCTTGTTTTTCTCATTCTTCTTTATGTTTATTGTCTGATAATTTCAATCCAACTTATGTATTATACCTTAAATCTTATTAGAATCTAGGGCTAGACGAGCCAACATAGTTGCTGCCAAACTACTTCTTCTTCTTCTTCTTCTTTAAATTTTTTTTTTAAAATTTTGTTTGAATTTAGTTACTGGCAAACTTACTAAGCTGTTACTACACTTCTACACTGCCACCTTTTGTTCTCTCAAGTGTCAAGGTTGATGTTGTGGTTGCTTAGTTGCATACACCCGTGTCAATATATCTGTGTGTGCGTGTGCTCGCGCTCCTCCTATTCCAAGTCTTGCTGAAGACAGGCACTCAGTCGGGTTTAGCATGTATTTTCATGCGTTATCACCTGTGCCCCTTGCATTTGTTTAAATAGTTTGTTTGCTTATACTTGTGTATTATACGTGTTTTTACCATGGACTAGCATCAGAAATGCTAAGTTCTGCTACATCTCTGATCCTATTCCCACAAAGTAGGAATGAGGCAACCTTAAGCCATATATTTGTTGAGATGAATTTCTTGTTGTAGTTGCTTTGAAGACAGGATAAATGTGTAAAAACACAAAGCACATGGACCTACTTTGTTCTTTTGCGTTATTACATCATTTGCAGATGTAAACAGCCACTTATTCCCCCCCTCCCCTTTCTTTTCTGTTTTTAACTCAGCATCTGATGCATCCAACCTTTGTCTGATTGCTCAAGACAAACTCATTGTTTTCCTAGTTGTCTGAGGTTTATGTTATCATCCAACAGCAGGAGCACGACATATTTTTCTGTGGTTTAAGCCACCATTACATAATAGAAGTAGGACATTATAAGTTTATAACCTTGGGGAGTTTGATGATGGTTTTTCTCCACTGGGATGCATTTCTAGTACAGCTGTAGTCTGCTGCAGTAAAAACAAGAGGTGACAATTACTGGACTGTATTTGAGAATGATAAGTACCAAGGATTGCAATTGGTTATAGTAGGTGATATTACCCCAGCTTGATGGCCCCTCCTGGTGCAGGGTTTTGGTGTTGTGCTTCACTGAGTGCTAGATGCACGCATCCATTTGAGTCCTCACTGACTTCTTCACTGTTGGTGAGCATGGCTTCTGGGTTGACTCCACTTGAATTCCCTGTGCCATGTACCTGAGACAAACAATTCATCTTTGTGAGGTAATCAATATTGTGTGTTGATAGAGAAATTAGTCTTATCCCCCAGCATCTGCTGCATATTTCTGAACGGACAGATACCTTTTGATATAGTTCCATGTTTTCTTCACGAAGAAGATTTACCTTCCTGTACAGCTCCACATTTTCTTGGTGAATGAGACTCCCCTACAATAAAGTTGCTTTCAGTTAATGTTGATTAAAGATAATCTGCATTAATCATTTAGTTGTAAATGGAATACTAAGGCAGCATAGCAGATGTCAGAATTTGACCTTTTGGTGTAGTTCTTGAATTTCGTTAAATAGCAGCTGATCCTGCAAAACGAGGATTTAATTCCCCTCGCCATCCATATTGAATAACAAATTAGAAGCGATTGTTATTGTCCATACCTTCTTTGTGCGGACACCTTGTAGACTAATTTCCAGTTGGTTCTCAATTTTCTGTAGATCGCTGACACTCAGACCAGAGAGTTCTTCGCCCATAATTTGTCTACATTATGATATAGTAAATTAAACTATTCATTGTTCCATTTTCTTCGGTTTCTGTTTTTGTTTCTTTTGGGGTGGGGGGATGGGAGGGAATGATATCTTCCTACATGTGTACTAGTGTCAAACATGGCCTGGCTATGTTACTCAGATTCGTCCATTATGCGAGAGCATTGTATTCTACATGAAGGCCATCTTCTGATATCCATATCCAGTTGTCCGATACTTGACCTAGATACTTTGGGGGAAATGAAGAGTCTGAATAACATCCAGTGTACTTTGCTTTGAACCATGGTTGGTCATTTTGGAGTTTCTTTGAATGAACAAGGGGAATTGTATGCGGCTGGAGTTAATATCTGTTGTAAATGACACCGTAGTTCCATGCTTGGTATCTAATGTAGCACCATTGACCGCTATACCAGCCTTGATCAGGAGGATGTGAAGAAAGAAAGGGGAAAGGCTGTTGCTGATCTGCTTTGTGATGCTTGTGAATGTCATCCTGTGGAAGCCTCCGTCTGTTGGGTGCAGCTAGGTGGAGGAGAACTTGAGAGTCTGGCTGCCTAACTGGCTGTTCTTATTGTCGTCAGCACTATTGACAGTGTCTTTTTTCCTCCTATTATTCTTTTTACTTTCTTGCGCTTTTTTTGGGGGGGGGGGTGTGGAGTGCTTCATTGTTATTCAGCCCAATTTAGTTAGCTCATGAATGATTGTTTGACCAAAATAATCTTATGTGAGACTATGTGGTGTCTCAGAATAGAGCTAATAGGAAATGGTTTTAATATCAAGTTTCCTAGTAACACTAAAACTATCTGGTCGTGCCATTGGTCTGCTCATGAGTGTTGCTAGATGGTCATATGGGTGACATGAAATTAAAGTACTGACTTTAGCAAAATTGTCCTACTGGTATCTCCTACGGAAGGATTGTGGGACAGATGCCCCTTTATGACATTTGTGTGGGCTTGGGCCAGGGTTTGGCAAACATGGAGGTTTTGATGTTGCAGTGGAATACTTAACAAACAGAATTGGCTCTTCACTTAGAGGCATTCCCAGGTCATGCACACAAGGCATTTTGTAGCCAGACTTTTTTTTAATATCAATTCCATGTCCAACTTCTTCAACTAACTAAACATGCTAGAAAATATATTATTTTCTAGGGTCTTGTCTGTGAATTTTCTTTTGGAAGTAACTTTCATCATGTAGACTTTGTATGCTTCCAAAAACCCACATTCTTTGAATTGACTGTTGGGTCTTAACTTGGTTGTCTTCTTCATCAGCAGCAGCAAGTTTGCATTATCATATTATAGTGCTGTTTATAGGACTTATTTTTTTGATTAACATAGATTTATGACAGGTTCTGACTTTATTTTTCTCATCAGCATGCTTCTAGAATCCTAGCAGTGTTGCAATTGGTGGAGATCTTAGTGGATAATCATAGGAGGAGCGAGATGATACCGGTGACTTTCTTGCAATGTCTGTAGTTGCTGCCTTAATAGAGCTGCTTCCTTTTGCCAAAGCTACCAATTAAACAATGTACATAAGATTCTGAAATAGGTGCACATGCACACAGATGCGTTGCGTGCACGCGCATGCACACATATGCAGGCAAAATTTTAAAAACTCTAGATATTTACGTATGTTGTTAAATGAGACATTTTGAGCAAGTGCTAATATTCAAATATTCAAATATAATTTTGACTTAAAATGTTTCACTAATTTCTGCTGTGTGCTCTAATTTTGACTTAAAATGTTTCACTTATTTCTGCTGTGTGCTCTGCGCTGTCCTTCCTGTGAGAGTTTTGAGATCTCTTTCTGCTGAATCTCTACTCTTATCTCTGGAAAATATTTTCTAAATGTTTTGTTCTTCTGCAACGTAGCAAGGACAAACATGACTGTGGTTTTCTGAAAATGCAGAGAAGATGGTCAGATTCGGTGATGCCTTTTTCGGAATGTGCATTGCATAGCAGCTTGAACATCCCAAGGGCCAAGACACTCCTCTGTGTAAATGAAGTGCTCAGGTCTGTACTTGTGACCTCATTTGAACATGTTTGTGTTAAAGGTTGAATGTGAGCCTTGCAGTTAGTCTCACAGTTCTTATGTACAGCCAATAGAATGACTGTGATGTTCTCTTCATGTAAAGTTCCCTCTGACATCTCAAAGTCCTTGTTTCAGCTAGGTGGATCATGTGACACCTTTGACACTTTTCTGCTAAAGCCCTTATCATCTGAGAAATCCATACATGGAGTCATGTCTACGATAAATAGCTTCGTCTCTTTGTACTGTTGCTGTTTCCAAACTTGTAAGATTGCTATTTTGCGATGTTTGTTGGTTTATCTGCCTTTCAATCTGCTCTGGCTGCATCTATGTGTCATGCATGTTCCTACTTGGCCAATCTTGTGATAAGGCTCAGGGGGTTCAGGGGTCAGTGGAAGGTATAACAGCTACTCGTAGTCATCCAAGTATGTTGAGCTAGGAATTCCTAGAGGGATATGGAGGAGTAAGGACCTTTGATATAAGTTAGTTATTCCTTCAAGAGTTGTAGGCTATCAAAAGCGACAAGCAGCAGCAAGTTCTGGAATAGGTTGGTGCTTAGTATTGGCTTTCGGACAGAGTGCGAGTAAGACTGTTGTGAGTTAAAAAGGATTCTGATTCCCTGATTCAATGTTCACATTTTCTAATGAACTTCTATAAAAATCAGAGATGACCGCAGATTACATTTCTGGTTAACTAAATGCGCTCATGATGGCTTCGATAATTTCCTCTGAACTGGTTGCTGCAAAAGAGTAGGTACATTTTTGTAGAGAAATTGTTGTTATGCTTTGTGTGGGCTAAATTGATGCTGTGAAAGTCCCATAAAATATGTTTCACATGTATCATTCAAGCTTTTGAATTAATGTTCGCAGCTGGAGTGTCAGGGAGATTCTGAAGACAGAAATCTTCTACAGTGTTTCCTTGTCGTTTACATGGTTTCGGTTCAAGAGTCTTCTACATGATAATATGAAGACTTTTTCTTAAGGGTTTTTTGGACAAAGCTCAAGGGGTAAAAGCTGTTTAATGTACTTAGATTCCGGACTCATTTACAGTTCTGTCATTTTCAAAGAATGGTACTTGAGAGAGAATTTTTGTAAAGACTCATATTTTTCGAACTTTGAAAGGATTTGGTTGTGTTTCTAAAGTCTCTTATTCTTCAAAACTCGGGAGTAAAGGGATCGTGGGTTGCCGCAACCTTTTTCTTCTGTTTTTTCGGGATCAAATTTTCACCTCTGTTTTTTTTTTTGGTTTTTTGGATGGAGAAAAAGTAATATATTAATATGGAAAAGATCAAAAGATCATATGCATAGAAAGCAACATATAAAGGGTCATACTCGAGTGCTCCAGATATAAGCCCAGCACTAGAAGCTGATTCAATCATTCAAGCACTAGAAGCTGATTCAATCATTCTAGTGAATACCTCCATGATGAGCAAAACTGTAGGGGAGATAAAAGGGTCTCCCTGTCGAAGCCCTCTAGAAGCCAAAATGAACTCCATTGGAGAACAATTGACAAGGATGACAAAAAATGAAGAGAAGATAAAGTGGCGGATCTAGCCAATCCACTTTTCCCAAAAACCCATTCTTTTCATAATCATAAGCTTCTCGATATCCAACTTAAAAACAACTACCTTTCCCGACCTAACCCTGGAATTGATGAGCTTATTTGCTGAAAGCACAGCATCAAGAATCTGACGGCCTCCCACAAAGCCATTTTGTTTCTCTGAAGCAAGAATCCCAAGGGCGCTCCTCAACCTTAAGACTAAAACCTTAGAAAGCAACTCGTAAATACGACTGACCAAACTGATAGGCTGGAAGTCTGTTATGTTGTCAGCATTTCTTTCATAGGAATAAGACCAATAAAAGTGGCGTTGAGGCTGGCCACAGAGAAGAGAAACAGTCGGTGAACATATTCATCACATCTGAATTAACTGTGGCCCAATTGCTCTGAAGGAATGCCATAGTCATACCATCTGGTCCGGGAGACTTATCCCCACAACAATCTAAAAGAGCTTTAGTAACTTCTACCTCGCTGAAGGGCATCTCAATAAACTTCTTATCACAATCCCGTAATAAAGGCAGAAACAATCCATCAACATTGGGTCTCCATGGCTAAAACTTGAAAAATAGGGATTTGTAGAAGGCAAAAATTGCGAGCAATATATCTGGAAGGGTATCATATCGAACCCCATTGACCACAACAGAAGACATAGAATTAAACTTTTTATGCATATTGGCCACCTATGGGAAAACTTGGTATTTTGATCACCCGACTAGAGCCATAAAGCCCTTGACTTTGTCTCCAAGAGCTTTCCTCCATCAAAATAATTTTAGCCCAATCATCCTTAGCAAATTTTTCTCTGGTGAAATTTCATCCCTAGCAAGGCTAAAAGACCCTTCTTTGACATCTAGAGATTTGATAATTCCCATAAGGTTGTGCTTTTGAGTCTTGATGTCTCCAAAAACAGCCCTATTCCACTTCTTGAGCTTCTCTTTGATAAACTTAAGTTTTTTTACAACAGAGAAGCTAGCAAAACCAGAAAACTGTGCCTCTCCACCACTCTTTAATGAGATCAGAGAAACCCTCTAATTCTAACCACTTGTTCTCAAACCTGGAAGGGATCTTACTCCTTTCTAGCATCATCGTCTCAAGAAAAATAGGAAAGTGATCAGAAATAGGTCTACGCAATCTTTTCTGAATCATGTTTGGAAAAAAACTCCTCCCAATCTGCAGACACAGGAAAGCAGTATAACCTTGGACACACTGAAGCATCTTCACCCCTGGACCATATGAACCCCCCCCCCCCCCCCCCCCCCCGCCTTCAGAGGATCCATTAGGGCTGAGTAATTGATGAAATCCCGAAACTCTCCCATTGCATTAGAATGGCAAACACCGGTGCTTTTTTCATGGAATTGCAAACCCACCCCCAATGCACCAAGGACCAGACCAACCATCTCTAATACGAACCAACTCGTCCCACATTCTCAATTTGTCAGCTCTGACATGCAGTCCATAAACATCAGCAAAGGTCCAAGAGAAGGTGCCATCAACCATTTGCCAGGGAGTAAGTGATCGAAAGTCCACCACACGAAGAGGAGACCAAATGGAAAGTGTTAAAATTTTCGCGTCTCTTATAAGAGAAGAACTACCGATGATGGTTGAAGGCCACTGGTCAATGGCAATCCGTTTGCAATTCATAGATTTCTATTTCATCCTATTTCTCTTAAAACTCCAACTTTAACCCACTCTAACAGGAATTGTTTCGTACTATTGGGCCTCTAATAGTCCAATCTATCATAAGCTGCTACAACCCCTCAAAAACTTTTTGATTGAGTGACTTAGTTTGTCCCCCCAGTTCATAAAAATTCTGATAGAGAAGTATCATGACTAAGCACCAGTCTTTGAGAAATTTGTGGTAGTGGGGTATCATATATAAGCCTATCATGGCAAGATAACAAGGCTTGATGGCAACTGACGATGCCTCAGTGAGCATTGATGGGGGGTTTTTTTTTTGGTTTTGGGGGGGGGGGGGGGGGGATCCTAGAAGGCTACAGTCAGTGTATAAGGGTATGAGCTTCTACTGGAACCGAAGAGATTTGGCTGATTGACGACAGACAAGCATATGATGCCGGGGTGGTTTTTTTTGGGGTTGGGGGGGGGGGGTAGAGAGAATCGGATTGTGGAAATGATACCTCACATCTTGACCCCCCCGGGGCACGAGTGGGTCAAATGCTTGCTGGAATATTGTTGTAGAGGTTGGGAGTTTTGGACCTTATTTCATTTTTTTTCCTTCTTACTTTTGTACATCAGAAGAATTGTAAGTTGTAATTTACCTTTTATTTTTGGAGAACCATTATGAGGTCGTTTTATCTTAAAATATTTGCATTCTAGAAAGCAAACATTTTGCAATGAGGCATGCAAATGTACACACAAAGTAGATCTTTGCATTCTTGGCTTTAAACATTAATATTTTGAGGGAAAATGCTAAGATTTTTGCAGTATATGGGTTTGTATCTCTGTTATAAAATATTTTTCGTATTTTGGAATGCAAATATTTTGAATTTAAAGGAATGCATGTAAATTAGTTAAGCATATAAATTCAACCACTTGTGGAATTGCTTGTAAATGCTGAAAATTTTGAAAGCAAAGCAAGGTTGGATTGACTTGACAAATTTTTAAGGGACACATGGTTGAGACGCTGTTAAGAAAATTCAATTTTATGTGGTATTTGAAGTTGTGATTGCAGTATATGATTTCGGTGATGACAGAACAGAAAACACTGATGCTAACAGAGGTAGGATGAAGCAGGCGGGATTCAGAGTGGGATGTTCTTGTTTGTAATAAAGGATAATTGGGTGAAAATATAATGCCTTCCATCATGGGTGAGATGATCTTCTACCTCAGTCAGTTATTCTTCCTTGTTTTCCTGGTAAAAGAATCGTGTTTAGCTTCTCTTGTGGAGGGTTATTTGGGATTGCCCATGCCATAATGTGACACAGTACTTATTTTCTATTGTATGGGCTAGTAAATCATAAGCTAGGAAGGAATCGATGGTGTGCGTTTGCTTGGATAGCATTATTTTTGAATAGATTTTAAATTTTGTGACAAAATCAATGACGAAAGCTGGAAAAAGCTGGTGCCGACTTGCACCTTTCTGATACTATTGCAAGAAACTGTAACCTCTGTAACTTTACTGAATATAGTTGACTCTTTCACCATTTTTTTCATGGATGCTTGTCAAAGGTGAAATTGATGATGACCAAATTATTTTCATGTGTCACGGGAAGATAAATTTTTCTGAAAATTTCCCTAAAAGATCTGAAATAATGACTGATACTCTGAGCATGCATTCTCCCTATTTTGTTAGGACATCAAATAATGTTAAATTTTTGTTCACTCCAATGAGGTTGTACATAAAATGCCAGTAGTAATCATGACCATTATGAAGGCCTATATTGCACAGAAAATGAGAATAGAGGAAGTACACCTTTAGTTCATAGTTTTTGTTCACCAGCTGATTCTGATCATCTTTTGCTTTATTGTAGCGGTCAATTACAGACTGCACGCTGGCGACGTGAATACAAAATGGTATTAGCATCTGAGACATCATGTTCAAACTCTTCAGAAGACTATGCTGATCAGAGACATAAATGATAAAGGACATGCAGCAGAATTTATGGTGGTACACTCTTGTATGTCAAGTAGTGTAGAATTTTATTTTATTTTTTAACTAATGCATATATATCCTCAATTACATCAAATTTCCTCATAGAAGCATATGCAGGATCAGTTTCTAGTTTTCAATTGTTAGCTTGGATAGCATAATTTTCATCTCAAGGAAAATGGAAATGTTTCTGTTCTTGGGTTCAAAGCCATTGCTCATTCTTAGACATCTAAAATTCTTGATGATAGTCAACTAATTTTAGTCTTGCTGAAGCACTTGCGAGGAGACACCATTTCTATCAGATTGCAAATCCTAGGATATAGACTAGGCTTAGATGGATGAAGGACAGGGACGACTAACAAGAAACTACTAGGACCACTAAATAGGGCTAGCTTTGTCGCTTGGGGCAAACTAGTGGAAAGGAGTTTGTATGAGGATAAATATGATGAGAATCATGAGATGGAACCATGCATAAACTTGATTAGGAGTCACACTGTATCATAAGTCTCACGATGAAAGTACCCACACATGCTGGCTTGTAGTATGTTAAATGGATAATGGGCTTTTGGCTTGAGACCATGCATCACTATAAGGGGATGTTTGGTTAGCAAAAAAGGGATGGGGACTTAAATCCTCAGGTTTTAAGTTCTAGTCCCTAATGTTTGGTGAGAAATTTAGGGAAATGAACTTGATACCTGGGGGTATCAAGTCCCCTCCCCCAAAAAAACCCTTAGAACTTGAACCCCCTCTCCCTCCAAATTTTGGGGGGTTTCAAGTTCTCATCCCTCAGGGTTCAACATTAATTATTTAAAAACCTCATAATTACTGTTCTCATGCCCAGCCTCCCCCATTCATTCGCAACTTGCACCTTCCTCACCGCCACCACCAACCACTAGCCCACCATCTCTACCGGTTGCTATCCGTAGACATCTAACACCATAATAACACCGCCGGACTTGGTGGTTGACCTTGCCTACTTCAAATCGCTTACCGTTTCGACCACAATCAAAATCACCGCTAGACCTTCAAAAACTATGATCCGCCGCCAAAAGCATTGGACGGTGGTCGGAATCACCCCACAATACTTCCCCGACTGTCCCTCATGGCTGACGAATCAAAGCCCCATGGTGGCTTTAGGGTTTGGTGATTGAGATGAGCTAACGAAGAAGGGAGAGAGAGAGAGAGAGAGAGAGAGAGGAAGGGGATATAACTAGGTAAAGGCTGGCGGCGGGTCCCTGGTGGCGTGCGGACAACGGCATCCCTAGCAGGTGTTTCACGACAGTGTTGATAGGTTGTGCTAGGATTGGAGTGGTGGCGGGTCTTGATTAGCAGAGGTGGTGGCTGATGATTAAGAAGATGATATTATGATGATGATGATGATGATGATGATCATCCTTATAGAGAATATATATAACTTTTGATTCCCAAAAAAAATTCTACAATGGTATAAAAGTTTTTAAAAATAGAACTATTAAAAAATTTAAAAAAATTTAAATAAATATAATGAAATATGAATGTCAAATGTTAAGGAATAAGGTGCTGAAACTTCATTTTAACAAAGTAGAAATAATAAAAATTAAGTCAATAAATTTTAAAGCAAATAACATTTTAAAAATAAAAATAGGTTTAATTTCATTTCATAACTACTCACCAAACATCAAGGACTAGAACTTGATTCCATTCCAGTTTTCACCAAACAATTGAGTCCATGATTCAAATTCCATACCTAACCGCCCATGGTTCAAGTTTTAATTCAATTCCATTCCAGTTTTTCTCATCAAACAGACCCTAAATGCATATGGGCTCTAACAGGCTCCAGTGGAGTAATCATACAAGCCTATATTTGATTGCAGGGTTGTATGGATTGACGTTTGGGTTTTGAGGGTGAGGAACTAATTGAGAGGTGTTTTAGGCCTTGAACCATGAGTTAGGGGATATGTTGATTGATATGCAGTGATTTTTGGCAAGAGTACACAATCCTTCTTAGACACTGGCAGTGCCGGCACTCCTTATAAAGTTGCAAGGTCACCCTCTTAAATTGAAGACCTCAGTAAAAGGGATCAAGGAGGAAGCAATGGGTTTTTGTGGCTTGAAACATTTGGCTTGTTGCTTGGTGTTCACTAACTATTTGAAGTCTTTGAGTGACTTCAAAGGGGATGAAACTTAATTAAAAGAGGATTGATTTGAACTTATGAGATCAACGCTCTCTTACTCCAAGGGGTGAACAACATTAGAAAGTGCACAAGATAATTAGTGTTGTGTCCGTTAAATAATTGGTGATGCGTTTGTAATGGGTGTGAGGACCATTCTGCAGTCAAATTCAACATCAAGTTTAGGCATCTTACCCCACAACTTAGTAAGCATGGTTCAATCTGGATTTCTTATGGTGAACTCCCTCAAAAGGAGGGTACATCTTTGTGTGCTCCTTAATGTCTCATGTTTAGAAGGCAACTTAATTTCTTATCTTTGTGAGCTCCATTCTCTCTCTGCTCTGGGTCGATTGTCAGCCACTTGCACTAAAATGCACATACACTTTCTGACACACCCTTTAGAGGAGACGCGCGAGAGGAGACGCGCGAGAGGGTGCGTGAAGCACCCAACCATTGAAGGGGTTACAGAACCAATATAAGGGTGTCCCATTCACCCAATTGAAGGGTGAGGGCCCCATGTCATGGGGCCCTCACCCTTCAATTGGGTGCTGTAACCCCTTCAATGGGACACCCTTATATTGGTTCTGTAACCCCTTCAATGGTTGGGTGCTTCACGCACCCTCTCGCGCGTCTCCTTTCGCGCGTCTCCTCTAAAGGGTGTGTCAGAAAGTGTATGTGCATTTTTAACGGTCTTCCTTTCCTGTTGGCACAGAATGGTCACCTCGGGTAGCGTCCACTAGCAGAAACCGATAGCCGGCGGCGGTGGTCGTCGCGGTGAGTATCACAGCCCAGTCTCGCCTCGGTCCCTCCCCGAGCTCTCTCTGTTTTGAGGGTACACCAAGCCCTGAGTACTAGAGCCTACAACCGAGCTCTGAGCTTCACACATCTGGTCACTTTGAGCCTCAAGCTACGTTTTCTTGGTTCATTCCCGCTGTTGGAAGGGGGTGGCCGTGGCAGAGGTGGAACTCGCCCTTCATCTCTGTAATCTCAGGTTCACTCTCTCTCCCATCCCCGCTTAATTGCTACCCATTGATTGTCTCATGCTGAATTGTCGTGTATCCTAGTTCTGGCTGATATTATTGCTGCGTCCCAGCATCAGGTTTTGGTCTTGTTCCCGAATTCAAGTTTTTGGTCTCCGTAGTGCATCGTCCGTGTCTTATTTTTGAATTGAGTACTGAGTTTTTGTATTTGAGGGTCAGTGTTGAGTGTGTAGATTTTGGAGTTTCCCCTCTTTTCTGCCTCCAAAACTGGCCGAAAATTTGTATGCCGTTGAGGAAGCCCTAGACTCTTAGAGGAACCCTAAGGAGAATTACTTCACTAAGTTTTTATTACGATTCTTATCTTAATTTTATGACATATATTCTATATTCATATGTGATATCTCAACACATACAATAATATTGGTGTCTTCCAATGGTTACTTCATCCTTTGGTCAAGGCACTTTCAAACTCTACTTTTAGGGCACATCTTCATCTTTATGGGGACTGCACTATCAAGAGAGCAGCATGTGGTTTGTACCAAATCATGCTTACAACTCTTCAATACTTATGAAAATGACATCATAGCGCACAATGCCACGGGTTGATAATTCATTCAAACTTAGACCCGTGCGACCTAGTAAACTTTGCTTGGAACTTTTGCTTTGTTTGCTAGTAAGCCTTAAGGATGTTTAACTTAGACTTGAGAAGCGAAGTAAGCACACACACTCTTAGAGAGAGAAAGTATAGAGAGAGTTTGGGAGAACGTTTTGTATTGCACTTGAAAAGCTTTCAATGACTTGATTACAAATGAGTCCCCTTGGGGGTTTATATACACATCCACTTCCTTAATGGACGATAGAGATTTATTCGATTATACGGCTATTATTACAATTCTAGAATATTCTATATAAATATCTTAGATACTACACATATTTAGAATAGTATGGAATATTCCAGAGGGTAATCTAGAATATTCTAGTATAGCCTAGAAGGTTCTAGGACTCTTCACAAGGTCCTAGATACTCTAGAAGCTTTTAGAACAATTTAAAAGTATCTAAAGTTCTCCAAAGGATTCTAGAAGAGTCTAGAGTGTCCAGAAAGTTCTAAAACATCTAGAGCATTCTAGCGTATTCCAGAAGATTACAGACCATTCTAGAAGATTCCGGAACACTCTAGAACTCTCCAGAAATACGGCCCGTGACATTCTCCCCACCCAATCGGGCAACGTCCTCGTTGCCTTTGGGTCTTCGTATGCTTCGCCCTTGGCACTTGGTTGAGTTAATGTGTCGCGATTAACTGCTTTGCACATCGACCCTTTGTGCACATGCGTCCCATCCTCGTTCTAGCCCATTTCCTCCTTGCCAACTTCCTTGGCGATATCGGAAGCATGACACCTTCAGGCCCCTCATCTCTGTTGAGGGAGGATACGTGGTCTACCTCCTTACTCTCCATGAATCAAAGGGCAAGTTGATTCAGGTAGCACCCTTTTTTCCTCGGCTTCCCGTCTCACGGGTATTGTCCATGATGAACAAGGTCTAGCATGGGCAACTATTACGGCCTTCGTCTTATTGAAGAAGTCCATTCCTAGATAGAACTTCCGATCATCATGGAGAGCGACAGTTATGTCGACCTTACCTTTCCATGGTCCGACTTGGATGTCCGTACCTCGGGCAACTCCATGGATTGGAAGGCTCTTTGCATTAACTTCCTTCACATATCCCTTCTTCTTTTTGTAAGGTAGGCTAATCTCGTCGGCGAGTTCTTTTTGCCATGTACACATTGTCCGGTCCCGTGTCCACCGTTGCTTGGAGTTTCTTGCCTCCAATTTCGGTCTCTACATACATACGACCACCGGCATACTCACCACCCTTGGATTAGATGTACTTAGGAGCGATTCGAGGCAATACTTGTTTCCTCTTCATGCCCCTCCTCTTCCATATCAAGTGCAGCAAGTTTCCCAAGGTTTGGGTACTCGAAACAAGTTTCCCAAGGTTTGGGTGCTCGAAAACCCGATGAGGCCTGTTGCACAAGAAGCATTAGTATTTCCTCTGTGTCTCATCCTTTTTGTCTCTTCCCTTATCCTTAAACGATTATTGGCTTGCCCCGCCTGGGAGGGTTATCTCGGTCTTCGTCACCGTCATTATCATCGTGGGTCTTCTTGCCTCGTAGCTTTGAAGAGTCTCTCTTGAACTCGACTAAGCATTCAGCAGTGGCAATAGCGGAGGCAAGGTCTTGCACCCCACGCCTCTCGAGTACCATCCGAGCCCAATTACTTATGCCATCGAGGAAGCAAAACAGGACGTCTTACTCCCCCATGCTTGGAATTTCTAAGAGGAGCTCTTAGAACTCCTTCACATACTCCCGAATGTGACCTTCCTTATGTTGGAGACATCTTAACTTGTCTCGTGCTTTCCATTCCACATCCTTGGGGTAGAATTGTTTCTTGAGTTCCCTCTTGTGTTGATGGGATCGGATCCTCTATGGACGTCGTCACACCTACGAGGTCACCAAATAAGAGCAATATCTTTAAGTGAGAGGGCAGCATTACTCACCTTTTGAGCATTATCCTCGATGTTCATTGCCCCGAAGTAGGCTTCGAGTCCCCATAGGAAGTTATCGATCTCCCTTGCATTCCAAGCCCCGTGAAAGGCAGGAGGCCTTGGTGCACTCCCTTTTGGAGCGGTGGATACTTAGACGACTCAACCGTTGGCCACTGCGGTCATGCACACCTTGATATGTGCTTCCAAAGCCTCGACCCTTGCTTTATACGCCTCAACCTCGGCCTTATAAGCCTCGACCTCGGCCTTGCAAGCTTGGAGTTCGCCATCCTTGGGTACCTCCGATGCTCGAAGAGCTTGGATCTCCTTCTTGAAGTCGTCCACCATGGAGGTCATAGCCGTTTGCATCTCTCCGCGAAGCTCTTCCATGTCTCCTTCGGACTTGAGCTCCTAGATGCGTCGGTCCATGTCATCCACCTTACCCGTTAGGGCCGACATGGTGTTGTTGGCCTCCGTAAGTCGTTCTTTGACAAGTCCCATCACATCGTCGTTCTTATCCTTGCCCTTCTTGCCCCCTTGTTGAGGGTTGGCGTCGGTCACGTTTGAAGCTATGATCTTCCAACTCGAACCTTGCTCTGATACTAACTGTCATGAATTGATAATTCACTCAAATGTAGACTCGTACAGCCTAGCAAACTCTGTTTGGAACTTTTGCTTTATTTGCTAGTAAGCCTTAACAATGCTTGACTTAGATTTGAAAAGTTAAGTAAGCACACACGCTATTAAAGAGAGAGAGTTTGGAAGAATGCTTTATATTGCATTTGAAAAGCTTTCAATGGCTTGATTACAAATCAACCCCCTTGGGGGTTTATATATACATTCACCTTCTTAATGGACGATGGAGATTTATTCGATCCTACAACTATTGTTATACTTATAGAATATTCTATATAAGTATCCTAGATACTACACATATGTAGAGTAGTGTGGAACATTCTAAAGAGTAGTCTAGAATATTCTAATATAGTCTAGAAGGTTCTAGGGCTCTACAAGGTCCTAGATATTCTGAAAGCTTCTAGAACAATCTAAAAGTATCTAGAATTCTCCATAAGATTCTAGAAGTAGAAGAGTCTAGAATGTCCATAAGGTTCTAGAATACTCTAGAACATTCTAGTGTATATCAAAAAGTTCCAGACCATTCTAAAATATTTGAAAACACTCTAAAACTCTCCGGAACCGCGACCCGTGACATGCACACAAGTGGCCGTTTAAAACTCTTATTGATTTAAATTACTATGTTTGCTGGAGCATACAAACGACTTAATATTTTAGGACACCTCGCATCAATCAGGACCCCTAGGCATTACCCTAGTATTCCAACAGTGTATTAACTATTGAGTGGTGTCAAAAGTCTTGGAGGTTGTCGGTTTAGAATTCAAAAATGGGGTGGGGAGGCTCCTTTTTGACTTGAAATTTCAAAAGCGGAGTGTTTTCACATGTTTGATTTGTTGTCGGTTTAGAATTCAATATATAACTATGTTTTGAGAGATATCCTTTAAAAAATGTAGTAATATTTTATCTCGAGTTACATAGACTAAGGGTTAGAACTTCCCTCAACATAGGATTTTATGTTACTATGTGTAAGATCTACCAAGTTGCGGACTATTTATCGTCCCAAGCTAAAAAGTTAACTTGCCTTGGCCGCTACCAAATGATGGATGATCCTTTTTATGTATATGCATAACAGATGATCATGTGGAAGTGTTTTTCAAGATGTGCATAGTACAAGACTACTTGTGTATGACAAGTGAAATGTATACACAACTAAACCGAGGGCTTTCACTTATTGAGTTTAGATCGAGACTTCTTTCATATCTTTCTATAAAAATTACAAAATGTAGTTAATTTAAATGAGAACAAAATTAGCACAATTATTAAATCGGTCGATCGACACTTTCACGTTTAAATCTATACTCGTTAGTCTTGTCTTCACTTAGTATGTTAGGCTTTTCCCTTGCCTTGGACTGGGACAATCTCTTGTCAAGGTTTTCTGCTAATGTATTGGGTTCTATCTCATGTGTGCATGTTAGTCTTTGTACATCTCTTCGTATCAACAAGAAATGAAATACTATTAGAAGTAGAAAATATGCAGCCCCCATATTCTTAATCCTAAGCATAGATAAATCCGAGTAAGGCTCAATGTAATTATACTCCATTATCCAAAAACCATTCTCAAGTTGCTTGTAGAACTAGCAAAGCCTAATGCGACATGATAATACGACACAAAACTAATCCAATTTTATTGAGAAAAACACAAAGTGAACATGACCTAACTTTATTTTGACTTGAATTGGAGATATTTTGTCCTTTCAATGCTGTAATATGCCGACTGCGGTTATGCTTAATTCAAAGTTGTTTTTAAGACCGACTTAAAAACTAATACAAACTTACCAAATGGATTTATCTAATTCAACCCATTGCCAAATCTATAATCACTGGCCTCATCTTAAACCTAGCACATATGCTTTTCTTTCGTCTAAGGTAATCCTCTCGTGACGGAGGTGAGAAATATCTTTCCTCCTGAGCAAATGAAATTTGCAAGCATGACTTGTTAGAGTTGTTTATTAGTGTATCCGGTTGCATCTTTTTTTTTAAACAATGGTAAATTTGACCACCTACTGGACCTTCTATCGTACGAAAGGACCCGGCAAGCCTACTGGTCCTAGGGGAAGGGGAAACCTACTGGAAGGGCCCAAGGTCCAACACCATCGTTACCCTTGCCTTCCAAATTATTGGCAAGCAAAGGCTACCCCCAGACTTGAACCCAAGTGGAAAAGGTCAGGTGATACCAATGAGGCAACTATCTCATCGGTATATCCTATTGTATCTAATCTATATCGGTCTTTGTTTTTCCTCTTGTATTAGTGAAGAAAATAAAATATTCGTCTATATCTCTCATTCTTTTTGCAATATGGCTATGATATGCTATGTCAAAGAGCCAAATGTGTATCTTTCGTCTCAGATGTACCTAATTCTTTCATGAACCATCAGCCTCCATTCCTGTCAGGGCAATAAATGGATTGAACTTGATCTGCCTCTCCACAAACGTAAACACAGACTGTTCCTCTGTACAAATGCTAATAACATGACCACAGCCATTCTAAGAAATTCAGTTCAGTAGCAAATCCAAGGAGATCCCATCATAATGCAGTCAAATTAACGGGTCAAAGGCTGATCATCCCCGCTTTACCCGATGATAATGGAGAAATTGTGGGTATTAGATTAACTATTAATCAAATAGAGGCATACTATAGAATCTACCCCAAAAGCAATGTTGTCTTAGACATTAACATTGAAAAACTCAAAATTTGCGTAAGTACAAGCACAAACATAATATTATGCAATTAATTAGAAGAGGATTTAGTGGAATTTGTACATGACCTGGTGCTAGCAAAGTCATAGAGCTTCCCCGTACTCGAGAAGATGATGACTCCAACTTCAGCATCACAAAGGATGGCCAACTCCCTTGCTTTCTTCAACAATCCGTTCCTACGCTTTGAGAATGTCACCTGTCTGCTCGTTGTGTTATCGATCCTTCTTATCACAATCTTTCCCCTCCCCATCGATTCCCAAATTAATTCACAAGTTCGACCTGAAAAATAAATTTGCTGGTGGACTGAATGAGAGTGACTTGAAAAGATTGAGAAATTATTGCACCCAGAATCAAATTCAACGAAATGATGGATGGATAGACGAAAATGGAAAGAAAGGGAGGAATTCAATAGAACAATGATTGAAATTGGAGGTTTACCTGAAAAGGTTGCGGGGGGAGAGAGAGAGAGAGGGGCAGACAAAAGAAGAAAGAAAGCTGGGCTTGAGTTCGTGTAGCAAAATGGAATTTTAAGTTGATTTTCTGGTCTCTTTAGTGCGTTGATTTTGATTTGAAATCCTGGAGAGTGGCTATATAAGGAAAGTGTTTTAGTGTTTGTAGGACATGAGAAGATGAAATCACCAATTGTTTGGGGCTTTGTTTTCGACTTTTAATAAAGTATCGATTTCTAGCCCATGCGATTGGCTAGTACAAGTAAAAGGGCCCTCCACCAAATAGATCATTGACATGTGGCCTTTCCGAGGTTTGCTATTTTAGGTTGTCTAATTCCACTTTGTTTTTAAAATATGCCAAGCCAATGACTAGTGGTTCCCCCTTTTAATGTTTGTCCTTCGCCCATTTTGCCCCCTAGTCGGCTTGAACGCCTAGTCTTTGGGAGTTGGGACCTTAAA
>JAKOGI010000765.1:210000-257500 GCA_029747015.1 Carnegiea gigantea | reverse complement strand
TATATTGTATTACCTTTATCGTGGCTGTTGTATGCCAGAAAACAAAGAAAAATGGAAAAAAGGCTTGGTCAATTAACAAAATAGTGAAGCATGGTTGTGGATCTAAATTTTGAACAAAAGTGCCCTATATTTTAGTATTTTATTATTTAGTAATACTGGTTAATTTCTATGAATATAGCCTTAAAAAATTTTGTTCACTTTAAGATTTTTTTTTTTAACTAGTGGTGCATTGAACACCTGTAAATCTATTTTTAGGAATTTATTATAAATATTTGCCAGACTTCAAGAATTATGGAGTCATTCTATCAGTTTATCTCATACCATTATATATTGACTTGGCATCAAATGAGCTGTGCCCCGATATTATTTCCTTCTTACATTGAATAAACTATGGTAGCGTTTGGTTGGATGTAATGCAATTAGGTGGTAATGCAATCAATAATGTAATGTAATCGAAATGAGATGTAATGCAATAGTGATTGCATTACCACGTTTGGTTGGCTATAATCTAATTGCATAAGGTAATGTAAATACCATTCTATTACCATGTTTGGTTAGCTATTTATAATATGTAATAGAATCAACTTTGCATCCAACTTTATTTAGAAATATTTGTTCTTAAGATTGTCAATATAACAAGAAATAAAAGGACTAATTCAAACTTTAATACTTAACTTAGTAATTATTTCAACAATTTTGAAACACTTTTGACCCAACATTAAGCATAAACATAGATGAGAAATTTCAATAACCACAAATATCTAAACTACATAGCATAGGTTTCATAATGTTTTGTCAAACTAAAAGTCCAATACCAAGAGAGGTCTAAATACCCCCTCGAAGAAGAGCTTGCACCCACTCTTTCCTTTCGGCATCAGGGATACTGAAAAATACATCTACGCTCTTCGTCTCAGACGCAATTTTTCTTGCCGCTCGATGCCTCTCCATGGTTGTCAAACCCAAGTTAGCCAATTCTTCATTCAATTTGGAGCGCTTCTCACTTAACTCGACATCAAAGCCGATAGCTCGACTGATGTTGCTACATGCAGCCCTTATCTCTCTCCCGGGAATAGATGCAACTTCTGATAAGCCTTTAACTAAGTTATTAGATGCTCTTACCCGTTTTTCTAAATTCCCAGATTTCCCAGAACTTGCCTCAACCCCAGAAGGCTCTTGAGTAGATGAGGATTCATGTTCATCTTTCTTACTTGACTCTTCATTTTCTCCCTCTTCATTCACCTCATCTTCCATTTCTTCAGGGCCTTGAGCATCTTTCCCCGAAGCATGATCCTTTCCAAAGATAATGCACAAATCCTCATAATAGGGCACGGTTTACCTCTCTAATCATTAGCTCTAGGGTGATTCTGTATCATGAAGAATTAATAATATTAGAACACAACCACAAGCAGACTGGATATATGCAATTATCCCATAACAATCTGGATACACGCCATAATCCCAAAACAATCTGGATAATATATTCCAGCAAAGACCAATTTCCAGTCAGACTTGTACACTTCAAGTATACAAGGTCAGATTGTGGGAATCCATCTTCATCAATATTCCATAAGTATTCAAAAACTACATAAGGTCATATTCTGGACAATGGCTTGTACAACAGACTTGTATAGACTGAAACATACCAATCATCCCAACAAGACCATAATCCCATAATCCCAGCAAAGACCAATTATCCCAGCAACATTCAATCACTAAAATTACACTTCAAGTATACAAAGAGCATTTAATTATCAAAACCAAAAAATCCCAAAACAATACATTCCGCAGGCAATCTGGATAATACCATAACCCTAAAACAAACTGAAAATCCATCTTCATCAATATTCCATAAGTATTCAAAAAATAGAGAAGGTCATATTCTAGACAGTGGCTGAAATTTCACTGAGAGATAGAGAGACAGAGACAGAGACAGAGACAGCGACAGCGACAGAAAATGAAGAAAATGAGGTTGAACGATCTTACCTTCACGTAAGCTTTCCAAACTTCTTTCTCAGCCACCACTGACTTTGTTTCTGGATCCCATCCAAATCTACTTGTGCAGCTTCCAACTACCATATCATGTACAACATTATATATGCCTTTAAAGTGTCGAAGTCGAGAATGCACATGTGGCTGAGCTTTTAGATTTGATTCGGGTAATTTGGCCTTAAGTTTCCCTGCAACAGTGTTTAAAAATCGTGGTTTGAACCCATTATTGGCTTTGAATGATGTTCCACCGTTCACAAGATCGTTAAGAACTTCAATGAGTGCATCATCTTCTTCCTCTTTCCATTTTCTTTTATTTTTTCCCGGACCACGATCTTTTGGTGAAGCCATCGACCTCAGAACCTGCAGTAATTATCCATAAACATTTCAACATTAGGAATATGAACATTAGGAATATGAACACTGCTTGATATCCTTATGCAAACACCATTTGCTGAATAACCGACAGTTTTTCAACCAACTATCCAGGTCACTATTTCAACCAACTATCCAAGAATGAACTTCAATGATCCAGAAACATGCTGAAGAACACATTGATCCAGAAACAAGAGACCAGAATATAAGAGGTGAAAAAACAATTTTCTCAGAATAATAATCAACATCATAAATTATACAGCAATCAAAAGTAAATAATAGCCTACAAAATATCACAGTTCTTTGAGTATCCAGTTTACAAAGAACTTGAGAGCATGAGCAGCAAGGCAATATAAACAAGTATCCAGTTTACAAAACCAACAATCTTTGCTAATTGGGCAGCCTTCATTGCTTGAAACAAGTAAACAAAGCTAACACAATATAAACTTACGAAAGCACCAGAGGTTTGCACTACCAATTGATCATTGCATTTACCAAGTTTACAAGTGTCTAAACAACGCCAACAAAACAAGTAAACATATCATCTTTGTCTCCTGCTTGCTCGCCAACTATCAAACATCTCTGTAGCTAATTGGTCACGCTTCACTCTCCATTCGTCAGAAGATTCAATGGTGTCTATATGCTCTTCATCTCTCCTTTGTCGCCTTGGTCCACTCATATTGTAGTATTCCTCCATAGGATCTACGGCCATCTCTCTTCTAATAAGATTATGAAGTAAGCAACAAGCCATGATAATTCTATTCACCGTGCGAACGGGATAGAATGGAGGACTTCTAAGAATAGCCCAACGCATCTTCAACACGCCAAAACATCTCTCTATTATATTTCTAGCGGATGAATGCTTCATATTAAACAACTCTTCCGGAGTTGTTGGTTGGTAACCACTTCGCCATTCATTCAAATGATACCTTTGTCCCCTATAAGGAGCAAGAAAGCCTTCACAATTCATAAAACCTGCATCCACAATGAAGTATTGCCCTAAAACATATGAAAAGGCCAAAATATTAACTACTAGCATATTTTAAAAAAAACACGAGACTATTCCAAGCAACTATTTTATTACCGTGTGGGATTCTTAGCCCATGTCTTCTACTCACCGCATCCCGAAGAACTCTACTGTCGGCCGCAGATCCCTCCCACCCTGATAGAACATATATATAGTGCATCTCTTTTGAGCATGCAGCTAACAAGTTCATGGCTATTTCACCCTTACGATTTCAATATCTAGCCTTGTCTACTTCTGGCACACGCATCTTGATATATGTTCTATCCAAAGCCGCAATGCAATTCTAAGACCCAAGACAACATAACTAAGTTAAGAATTTCAAATGAAAACAATTGTCAAAGCATTACTAGGTGTAGTTTATACCTTGAACCATTTGCATCGCTCATCTCTAGAGTTCTCTTCAATAGGCGCCGGTTTCTTGAATAGTACACTTTGCAATCTTATAACACTCTTCAACACCTTATGAAAATACTCACTGATAGTCCACCCTGACCTCTTAAATGCATCATGCACAATCCGATTCTTTGGGTGATGCGCAAGAATATTAAGAAATAAAGCCACTTGCTCTTCCAATGGCACGTATTTGCTATCATTCAACCTCCCTATGGTTCTTAGCATACTACATACCTTAAAGAAAGTGTGTCTATCCATTCTAAGATGGTTAATGCATTTCGTATCACTCTCACGAATCAAGCCATTTACGTAGTTGATTCTCCAATATGTATGCTCTGTTCAAGAATATGACTTCTTTAAAGAGAACTTCTCCTTGTGGTACTTCAAAATGTGACAAATAATTTGGAAAAACAAGTCGATCACATTGAAAATTTCCAACCATAACAAGACCAAACTTGCATATTGCTTTCTCTTTTTCGTTCTCCTTGTGGCTAAGTTCAAGCGAGCCATGACTTTTGCGAATAGAAACTGCAAGTTACATCCCATAACATATGTCACTTTCACAAATGAATCTAATTTACCCCCTTAGTCGGGTGCATTGAGTCACATGAAACAATGGGAAGTCAGAAAACAACTTTTATTCATTTGTGCTACTGATACATAAGCAGTCAGAAAACAACTTCAGAGTACAGTTCACATAAGCAGTTAGAAAACAACTAGCCAAAGTTCACATTTCACTTCAGAATATAAGAGCCAACAAGAGACTCCACGAAAATTAATAGAACAGAGAGTATTCCAATAACAGAGCAATGACTACGATAAAGAAGAGACAGTTCTGAGCATATACTGAACACCATTTACGAATAGAAACACCAACTCACAACAAATAACATCAGAAAAGGATAGCAGAACAGAAACGAACCATTTTTTCTTGCCTTAAGCATTCCCAGAACATAAACGAAAGAGATCGGCAACACTTACCTCAAATCGATCCTTCTAATTTCAGCCTAAATCGATCCTTCTAATTTCATAAACGAAAGGACACCATTTTCAAGCAAACGACGATCGAATAACTACTACAAAATCCATAAAAGTATATCAGAATTTTCGCCCAGAAAAATCACAATTTTTACCAAAAAAACAAATTGCATCAATAGATCGGCAAACTTACCTCAAATCGATCCTTCTAACCACAAATTCCTACTTCTGATTAAAGTTGATCGAAGATAGCAGATCGAAGGAGCAAAAATGAAGAGAGATCAAGCTCGAGGATTGTTCAAGGAGCTCGAAAATAGCAGATCGACGCTCCGAAATCCATGGCGACTACAGGGGGGAGAGAGAGAGAGTCGACTTCAGACAGAGAGAGAAAGCAGAGAGCTAGGGTTTTTTGGGGGGGGTTCGGGAGGGATCCGTTGTTCAACTTATGGGCCTTCAAGCTAATTTTGAATACCTCAGAGAAAGTAATCGTGATTGTTCATAGAGGCCCATGTTATTCTTATTACAACCTTCTATGTAATTTTGATTACAAGGTAATTTTAATTACATGAGTTTTTAGCCAACCAAACATAGTAATGTAATTAGGTATGTTATTTTAATTGCATTACATCATTGATTACCACCAACCAAACCAGCCCTATGTGACTGATATTCATGTTACACTTGGACAAACTAAATACGCGACTTTACTTCTTAGTTCTTACAAATGAGTTGCTGAAACTATATCATATGGCTAAATAAATTGCGCAATTAAGTCTTAAGAGTCATATCTTCACTTTCCTATGGTTACTTACTGATTGTTGCTGCTTCTTCCTGTTAGCTTTTCTGAGGATAATTTATTCTTTGATTATCTGGTCCAAGTTATGAGAGTTTGTTACAACTGTGGATAATTACAAGGCTCAATTGGGGGGCTTGGATGTAATGTTACGTAGTACTTACAAGGAAAGTCATGGATCTAATAAGATATGAGAAATTAAAATATGCTCTTTTTTTTTTTTTTTTTTGGTTTTAACATGGATAATGTCCATAGAAAGAATTACCTTTTTTTTTTTTAATAATTAGTGATACTAAAAACCAAGATATATCAATATAAGTGAAATCAGTCAAGTATAGTCAGCTACATCCAAAATAAACAACTATTATATACAACTAATACAAAGTCTAATCCTCAAGACTTTCAAAAAATTCTCCAATATTGGCTCTAGCAAGGCTTACTAAATGCAATATCTTCTTGTTGAGTATTTACTGACCTTTTTGTATTCTTCTTTATTCATTGCTTGGTGATTTTATTTTTATTAGCTCTCTTATATTGTGGCATAGATTTCTTACCACCCTTTCTCTATTTTTTTTTTTTTTTACATTACTGAAAATACGCATTACTAAGATGCAATATTAATTAACTGTAGTTGTGGATATTGCTCTAATATTGCCTTTAGCTTTTTAGTAAATTTTTACACATGGTTAGCCATTCTTTAAATCTGAAACTAACTTTCGATCCGTACGATCGATGCACTGATTATAACTACAATAAGTTAACTACAAATAATCATTTACTATCATATGTTGATGCAACGAGATTTTTATTTTCTCTTTCTAAATATTTTATGAGACATGAACTCTTTCTTATGTTAGAGTTCTGATTACAATATATAGTCCTAAGTTATAATTTATAATTAAAATTAAAATCAATTTTACAAGATAGTGATTAGATTAGAAGTCAACTTAAGTTATAATTTAGCTTAAAACGTTAATCAAACCTCCTTAAGTGTGATGTGTGATCTTAGCTTTTTCTTCAAAACTTATATTTTAATTAGTATATTTACAGATAACAGTTCTACAATGGGATTTGAAAATTTAAATCGTCCAACCACACTGAAATATCTTAGCTCTTGGCTGCCAAGCACAAATATCTTCTTCCTTAGCCCCCCAAAAAAAAAAAAAAACCCCTTCTTCCTCGATGTAATAATTTATTTCAAAGCATAATTACTTTACAAAAGCTACCTTTTTAAAGATGACACGTGGCCAAAATTCTCGGCATTTCCAGGTCGGCATGTGGTTAATCGACCTACATCTTGACCAACAAATAAGCACTATGCTGCTAATAAATTCCTTCATTTAAAAAAATTATACATATTACTTTGGTAATAAAATAAATAGAAAACGCTACGTGTTTCGTTTCTATTTGCTCTCATTGGATTGGACTGCCCTCCTATGAGGACACGTGTAGCCTCTGTGTAGGCCCAGTGTAGAGCGGCCTTTTCTCTCTCATAGTTGTCATCTCCCAAATTTCCTTTTTTTGTCCTAATTTATTTTTGCGTGGCTGGCTCAACTTGCTAGATAACTGTTTGCTAAGGTCGGCTTCCCGTTTGTTTAGATTTGTTTTTTTTTTTAATCTTTTTTGTTTTTTGGGGGGGGATGCATGGATTGGTTTGAGCATGATAATTGAAGCACACTTAAATATTCATGAGTCATATCAGTTTTACATATTAAAATTTATCTATATGATAAATATACATTGAAAAAATATGTATATTTGATTAGTAAAAACATATAATTCTAGGTGTATCATATACATTACCCCTTCCCTGTATTTTATTACAGACGAGTTGGTTTTATCAAATTATCAATTAAGAACTATTTATTGTCTCTAGTTTATAGAACTGAAAGAAAATATAAGTGATAATTTATAAAGATATTTTGTACTAGTTTATTCTAAAATGATGTCTTCTAAATGTGTTTTTTTTTTTCACTAGATTGCATATTTATAGACAATTATTTTTAACATTGCATAAAAAAATAACTCAAATTTAGTACCTCTTCAATTTACAAGTGTATATGCCCTCTAACTGAAACAACATTATTTTTTGGCTAGAAAATGGGAAGAATTTACTATAAATAACTATACGGCATTAACAAATCACATCAAATATTTTTTTGGGTCTTGAATCTTCTATTTTATTAAAGTAGAACTAGTATTGGCTTTAAAAGAGATATAACTCTCCCATAATAGATTTTTTATTCATAATACTCGAATTCAAGATACCGCTTAAAGGAAACATTTGCCAAATTAATTGAACCAGTCTATATTGATAAATCATATCAAATGCTAACAAGTAGATATAAATGCTACTATCAAAATACAATCTTCATTCTTCAACCGCAAAAAAGAAAAATTTTATATACATTAATTGTTTATCTTCACACTCTAAAATGGTGAAAACTTTTAAATCGCTTAAAAAAGAAAAGAAAACGAATAGGCCTCCCCCCCAAAAAAACGGCCGACATGCTTTTTTTTTAAAAAAAATAATTATATAGAACAAAGCCGACTAGGAGAGCTATGTGGGTGTAGAAGCCAATTGGCCAAAGCCATCAAAGGCAAGGCGATCGAACAAGACTGTGTTCGCATCGTTGAAGCAGCTGGAGGCACAGGTGTCGCACCCATAATCATCCGCCCAAATTTTTACCCTAAAATCACAAAAAGCCTTACATAAACAAATATATTAAAAAATTGAAAAGAGTTTAAATCTATTAGATTAGATTAAAGTAAATTAAACGAATATATGACCAAACAAATTCGCCAATCCCAGATCACTCGGACCCCAACCCTCGCACTATATAAACTCCTCTGCCCGGTGTTGTTTCAATCTCTCTCTTCCTCCGCTTTCTCTCTCCTCTGAGTAGGTTTCCATGTCTCCTTCCAGGAAGCAGATCCGCCATTTCCACTTCTTCAAGCTTCTTCTCGCTTCCTCTGGAGAGTTCTCTGTTTCTCTTCTATAATCTCTCACTTCGTTGTTTTTTTGGAAGTCTCCGTGATAATCTTTATTCATCCTTCATATTCAAAAACTCTCTTAATTTTGTTTTTGGAGTTTTTCCGCCATGGATGCTTCAAAATCGCATCGTTCGAAGTCGATTTGTCATCTCTTGATTCAGTCATCTGCGTTTTTAGAGGTTTTTTCCTCCTCGATTCTTTTGTTGTTGGGGGTTTTCTGCTTTTGGCCTGACTTTCGTCCCAAATCATCCATCATTTTATGTGTTTTCCGTCAATTCGTGCTATCCTTTTTTCTTTGGTGGCCAATTTCTCGAAGTTTGGATTTGTATCCGTGATTTGATTTCTGGTATCACCTATGTGCATCATGTTACCTTGTGGAAATCATAGCTTGGTATCTGGATTTGATATATGGAGCAAATTATGGTCAGGTAAATTGAGATATTTCTGAATGATTTCACTTATATTGATCTCGTTCTCAAATAAGATTTGTTGTTTGATCCTTAGTTCTCTGCATTTTCCTATATATATTCATGCTATTTGCACTTGAGTTGTTGGTTTTTCTTTTGTTTTCCACTTCCAATTTATTTTTTGATGCCTCAAAGAGTAATTTAAATGGATTTTTGGTCAGAATTAGTTTGTTTGATTGAGTAGTTAGTGAAGAATATTGATCTTTCTGAGGCAGATGAAGTTAATGTTTTCTTAAACGATCCATGTAATTACACTGTATCTCTTTTTCCTTAGATTGTATATTTCTCTTGCCCTAATGTTTTCAAATTTATGATTGAGGAAGTAGCACAAGGATTTACAGTCAATTTATTTCCTTTAAGGAGAACTCATCCTAAATTGACAGTCAAATATGTTAAGATAGGCTTTGTGTTTCGAGCTACAAACAACTTTAAGTCTTTACTGGGGTGACCCCCGCCCGGGGGGGGGGGGGAGTTAACAAGCAGTTTCTTGTTTCCTTCTCAAATGAAAACGTAACTTGTTGAATTATTCTTATTCTTGCGCTCTCTGATATTAATTGAGTTGAGAAATTCAGTAAAAACCCATAAATTTACTCATCAGAAGAGTTGCATTGATTTGCTTTCACGAATGTCCATTATTATTATTTCATGCTTTTGATTTTTAATTTGATGTTTGTTTTTCCTTTTTTTTTGGGGTATAAAAAGAGCTCGATTTTGCTGAGAAATTCCCTGGCTATTAGCCCTGGAATAAGAGCTCCACTGTTGCTGTACTTTGTTTTTGTTTCAAGTTGATGGCTTATTGGCTTAAAAAATTGCAACCTGTTATTGGTTATTAGTGGTTACCATGAGTTCGATTCAACTAACTATACTTTGTAAATTTTCTCCGTTTTTGCATTTAATGTTGATTTGCTTTGATTCACAATAACCATTTTCCTGGTTGCATGCGAGAGAAATTGTTTGCTTGATTCTATTTGCATATTTATGAGTACAAATTTATTTTATTTGATTTGATATATATTTGAAATATTTCATTGTTTTGCCACGAGCAGGGACAAGGTTTAAGCAGTAATGATACCCATTTGATGACAACTTTCTTGGCAGTCTGAGTTGAGAAATCCGTTCACCACTTGAGATATTTTGAGTTAATTTTCACACATACTTTGTCTTGCTTCAACTTGGCTCTAAAAACTGCAAGTTGCCATTCTTTACTTAATTTGTTCTAGAGCTTTGGTCATGGACTGCGTCAAGTTGTCCTACTTGGTACTATTTGCTTTCTTACTTCATGTTTGCATGTATATCTCTTGGTATTCTCAATCACAATTCTATGCCAAGTTTCAAGTATCATTTGTAGCATGGAGATGCGGAGATCTCGCTGTTGATATAGTGTTGAAGCTTTTATTAAAGGTAGAGTATTGAGAAACACATAAAATCTTGCGGTTTTTCTCCTTTTCCGTACCCATGATCACCAAAGATGCTTTTGTATGAAGAAGTTAAGTGCACACACTGATTTTTGTTCCTTGATTAAGATAACTAGTTTCTGTCAATTTTGGTTTTCTAAAATAATGGCTTATTTTTAAATGTTATTTACTCTTCCTATCATTGGGTTTTGTTCCATATGTTTCAATTGGTGTCACTTATAAAAGTTTTGAGGATTTTGTGGCTATTTTAATTAAGGTGTTAGCCTATTCGTTGTCTTTTCCAGTGCCATCAAATGATTTTGTTTCCCCGGTTAAGGAATTTGCTGGAGAATTGCCCTAGCCTTAGAAAGGGCAATTGTAGAGACTTCTTGAAAGTTATTATCAGAGCTGGGGGATAAGCCCAACAACAAATTATTATAAAATCATTTTTAAGGTTTTCAACCATAAGGTGATGCATGCTCTAGCATTCATTAAAGTGCTTTGAGATTCTTCTCTAATGTGCGAATAAATTGAATGAGACAATTTTGCGTTGGAGGACAAGATATCTTCATAAGAGACTTGTGAGCTGGAAGTGTCTATGAATTTGATATGATAATTGCTACTCGATCCAACTTGCCTTCATCGGTTGAAACTTAGAAGTATCAATGACTTGGAACAATCGCACACATTGATTTATGCTTCTTGACTAAAATCTTTGGCCTTTACCTTATCCAAAAAAACCCAAAAAAAAAAAAATCTTTGGCCTTATTTTATTTTATTTTACTCTTGAATAAAATGGCATAGTCTTAGAGCTTATTCCTCTTTTAGTAGGGTTTGATTGTAGATGCTTCAATGGTTTCAAAAATTTTAAGGAGTTTGTGGCTGTTTAGATTGATGTGCTGGCTTGTGGCTATTTCTTCTGGTACCATTAGGTGGGGGTTTTCCCCCCGATAAAGGAACTTATTAGGGGGTTTTTGAACCCCTGAAAAAAAGGACAATTTTAGACTTCTTGAAGTTGCAATCACAGTTGTGGTTTTTGGGGAGTGGGGGGTGGGGGACATTACATAGAAAGAACATATTTGAGGTTTTGAACCATAAGATGACCACTGATGTAGCATTCATCATGTTGCTTTGCACTCTTGTTTAACATGGAAATGAATAGAGTGACAATTTTGAATTGGAAGACATAATATCTACTTAAGATTTAGATGTTTCAAAGAATTGAATTTGACAAATTGCTATACACACTCCACGTTGTGGTTATGGTTAGTGAAATTGAATTACCTTTACTAAGGATCAATTATATGTTATGCCATTGAGATCCTTGATGTAAATTTTCATAGTCAAGGTTGGAATGGTCAAACTAGTCATAAGAATGTAAAATTTACTTGTCTCATTTTGAGCAATCGCAATGTTAAGATTTTCATGATGTTAAACTCATTCTGGAACTACTATAATGTTTTGTACTTCCGCTCTTGTGCAAGGGTTAATTTTGACATTTGTGGGGCAGGTTTCCTTTTCACTTTTCATTCTTGTTCTTTTATTTGGGGTGGGGGATGATTGGTTACATAAAGCAAGAAAGAAAATTGTGTAAATTGCCTAAGGTTGCAAACTAATGTATACTGCCCATTTGAGGAGCACTTATTTGTTATGCCATTATGCTAGGGCTCTAGGGGCATTTATTAAACATGAATGTAGGAGCTTGAGCATGAGTGTTTTTCATGATTTTATTGTGTTTGTGGCTCTTTGTTCTCACTTTGTAAGCAAGGCCTTATTTTATGATCTAAATGAGAAATACTGTCTTAGGTGTTATAAGTTCTCTTAAATATGAAGTTAGAGAAGGTGAAATCTATCTACTCTCTTTCCCTAAGTAGTTGTAAGTTCACCATTTCCAGAGACCCTAAATATTTTTTAGGACTCTAAAGTGACATACATGTCACTGGTGATTAGGTGAGATCAACTGCAAAAGTTAAAGAAATAATAGGAGAAAAGATAACAATAATCATAATGTATTATGTTTCCTTATTATCTCGTCCTAAAATTGAGAAAGTGTTTGGTATATAGGAGCACATTCTTAGAGATAAAAGGTTATATAAAGAAGAAAAATAAAAAGGTTGAAGGAAGAAGTCCTTCCCTTGTGGCATCATATTGTCTTCTAATGTAGAGCATTTTTAATTTTTGAATTCATCTTCGGAGGGGGGGGGGAGGGGACTTATTTCTATCTCACGGGGATTATGTAGGGGGCTATAGTTGGTAACTACGACAATTGACAAAATGCTCCTAGTGAGGATCTGCTTGAGAAGGTTTTGCGGAGATCCTCTTGTAGGCAACCC
Organism: Carnegiea gigantea; assembly: GCA_029747015.1. NCBI lineage: Eukaryota > Viridiplantae > Streptophyta > Magnoliopsida > Caryophyllales > Cactaceae > Carnegiea > Carnegiea gigantea. The sequence goes on along the minus strand of JAKOGI010000765.1, from coordinate 244,760 downwards.
CCTTGAGAAGTAGAAAGATTGATGCTGAGTCATTCAATTTGTTTGGCAAAATATACTTTTTCTTTGTTGAGAAATTAGAAGCTTTTGAAATAATTGATAGAGTGACAAAAGGAGTATTAAGAGGCACTCTGAGTATTAAGAGGCACTCTGATCTTGTATAGATTGAATACAATCCTGGCTATAGCTATTCTGAGGTGTACAACTTCTGATCTTGAATCTCCAAGTACTCATGTCCAAGCAATTTCCTTCATAAGTCGCAAATACGAACACATCTGCTTTGATAACTTCATTTGGCCTTTCTTGCTCTACCTTTACTTCTCTTGCACTTCAAAACATTAATGTTCTTACACCTTCCCAAAGTTACATATATGCTTTTGATGTGTCCAAACCATTTTAGTTTAGCCTTCTACATCTTATCCTTTCTAGATGCCAATTGCTACACTTACCTTTTCTTACTAACTTTATTCCTTGTATTCAATCTTATACGGCCACAAATCCATTAGATCATCTCATCTCTGCACCCTTCACTTTTTAGTCTATACTCTTCTTTAGAACAACATTCATGGTCATATAACATGCGGTTTAATCACCACGCGATGAAATATTCCCAAGTTTTATTAGGATCTTCTAACGTAAAGCTACATATGCATGACTGTCTCAACCTTATATGGTGAACAATGTCCTTTTTGATGCCCCCTTTACCTTGCATGATTGAGCCAATATTTCTAACTTCTCAACCCTCGATGTTAATCTCGTTTGTGTAGACTTTTCCCTTGTATCTACCCCCCTCATTAAACTTACATTCTAGGTACTCTGTCTTTGACTTGCTTAATCTAAAACCCTTAGAGACTTCGGAGTAGCCCTTTATTTCCCAAGTTGTTCTTAAATCCATCTCCTTATTAGTTAGAACGATATCATCGACAGATAACATACATCATGGTATCTCATTATTGAATCCCATAGTGTGCTCATCTGTTATATAATTATAAAAAGCAAAGGCTTATAGTATACACTTGATGCAACCGGATATCAATAGCAAAGTGGTCAATGTTTTCTCCTAGCTTCCTTGCTTGCATTTATATGACACATCCTTATTCTCCTAGCTTCTTCACGGAACCTCCTTAGGTACTTTGTCATATGCTTTTTATAGGTTTATGCACGAGAGGTACAAATCTTTTCTTAATTCTAATACTCTACTTATAAGATGGATTGCTTATATATGTGTTTAAAAAACGCGCCCCAGGTGCAAGAAGGCGAGGGGCGCACATCCTTGCGCCTAGAAGGGGGTCAGGCAACGCCCATTCCAAAAGCTCCAGCAGGCGTGCGATTTCTAGGCTTCAGGACGGGGCTTTGAGGCGAGTGAGGCGAGCACCTTACAGATCTTAAATGGAATCTCAGTAAAATTGATGAAAATGAGCACAATTATCTGTGTATTAGCATAAGAAAACGTCATTTGTGCATGAATCCTCCACCAAATATCTCTGAAAATTGATTAATTGATGCAATTTCCAGATCTAAGGTTTCATTTGAAACCATAGATCTGAGAATTAGAGAGGCAACTGTTGGAGTTTTGTGGTGGAAGCAGAGGGCTTTTGGTCGACTAGGGATTGCAACTTAGGTGGACTGGTGGGTTTTGATTGACCATCACTTGTCGATCGCCAGCGGCAATTGGCCGCTGTAACTGCCCTAGGTGTGGGCATCTTTTATTTTTCTTTATCTCCTCCTTTCTCTTCTTCTTTCCTTCTTTCTTTCCTTTTCTTCTCATCTGCGTCTCTTCTTGATTCTCACTAAGCTTAATTTCGACTAGTCCTACTTTCTTTTTTTTATTATTATTTTCCCTCCTTGTTACCTTTTTTTTTTGCGTTTCTGACTGGGGTTTGGGGAGCTTTTATTCTCGGGCTCTGATCTGTATGTTATGTTGTCTTTTTCTTTTCTTTCCTTTTCTTCTTTTTTAACAATATTTGTCTGGGAGGGATTTATGGACTATTTGTACTATTTTTTTTGCTTTCATTCTTTCTTATTTGAGTAATTACGTTTTAGAGTCTAGACTTCTACTAAGTACTATCTGAAGTGTGTGTTTCAACATATTATGATGGGCTGTTTGCTGCATCTTTTGTAGTTGCAATGATGTTTCAACACTTGGATGTCAAATCTAATTGATTTGTTAAAAAAATGGTTTGAAAGTGATTTTTAAGCATTTTTTAGTAAAAATGGGCCTCATGTCTAAAAAGCCTGCGCCTTCACCTTGAATCCCGCGCTTAAGGCCTCAAGACCCTTTGCGATTTTGTGGCCCTTTGCGCTTTTGTGCACCTCGAGCCTTTTTAATCTAAGGCTTATATAATCCATGGTATCTCATCTTGAATCCCTTAGTGAGCTCATGGATCATACTTGTAAAAAGCAACAGGTTATATGTATTGTTGATGCAACCTGATGTCAATAGAAAGTGGCCAATGTTCTCTTCTAGTGTCCTTACTCTTATTTATGCTCCATCTTGGATAACTTCAGCATTTTCCATTGATGCATGCAGGATATCCTTATTCTCTTAGGTTTTTCACAAGACCTCTTTACGTACTCTGTCATATGCTTTCTATAGTCTATGTATTCTATATGCAAATCTTTTTTGTATGTCTATAATATTCCAGTGGTCTTCTTATCAGAGCAATTGCTTATGTTTTTGTTTTTGCTGTCTTGCCCATGCCCCAATAGGTTGTCTTTGCTCCTAATCCATTTCATTACAGCTTATATGCATAGTGGACTGGAGATAACTTTTCTAAACAGTCAGGACCATGTGAGAAAACAGCTGCCTAAATGCCTTTGCTAAGTGAGATTGTAAAAAGTTTCCATAGTGGCCCTACTATAGTTGCGTGCCGGGGGGGGGGGGGCGCTATTAAAGGATGAAGGAGGCATTTGATGATTGATAGGAATGACTTGGATTTGCTATTTTTCCTTTCAGAGTCATTGTTAGCAATCTTCATTTGGTAGGACTGTTAATGCAAGTCTAGAAAGAGTCTTCTTTCTTTTCACTACTATCATTAAGCACTGTTATTTATTTATTTATTTTCCCTAGGGGGCCCCATTTAACCCCGAAAGATCCTTTGTCCTTGGTGAACTTTTTGCGTTTTGTTTTCATTTTTTGGGGGGGGGGGGGGAGGGATAAGTACAACCAAGAAATGTTGTTGGAGGAAATACCTATGAATCCATGCATATAGTAATGGCACCTCCTTGTCTCTAGTGTTGATCGTTTCTTTTCTAACTTTCTTCACTAGTTCTTCTCACCATGCTTCTATTTCGGACTTGTACAATGGGATGTCATATTTCTCTTGGGAAGGTTTTGAAGGTCAACTTAGGCCCTGAGTTTTGGCGATCCAACTGTGCTCAAGTACTAAAGGCATAACACATAGTTTTCAAATTTACCCATAAACAAATGTTCTCAACACTACATAAACCTTGTACACTTAGTTTTGACTTGCCCCTGTTTATTGGGATTTGATATATAAATAAATTAATATCTATTTTACGTGTGATTTGCTGATGAAAATTTGCTAGTTGATGGGTCAAATGAGAAGCTCAATGTTGCATTAAACCTACGGAGACATACTATTTGAGGAAAAGGAGTTTTGCCTTTGTTCTACTTGTCCTAATACTTTTCTTCCTATGTGGGCAAGCGATTCGCAACTTACAAGCTTTTTGTTTGTTCCTCATTGTGAGTAGTAACTAGGGAGCTTGTCTTTACCTTTTAAGCGTCTTATTGATCTCACATGCGATTTTTTGGACTATTTGGCGAGAGAGAAACTAAGAGTCTTTGAAGGAGAGGAGACGCCTCTTCAGCGAATCAAAGATATTATTACCAATACTCTGTTTTTCTGGGATAGTGGGAACTTTTGCCAATCTTCTTTTGATGTAACTGATTTTGTGGATAGGTTCCATCTTAGGTCCTTGTAGGATGCCTGCTTGCTTCCATTGTTTTGTACATATTTCATTTATATATATTTTACTCTGTTTCCTATTCAAAAAAAAAAAAAAAAAGAACCTTGTTATTGTGGCTGGAAGGTTTTAAAGACTTATGAGTTGGCTTGTTTTGGTAGGGTCAGGAAGGAAAAGAGGGACCATTTAGTGAGCTAGATTTTATTTTCTGGACCGATGGAGAAGAGCGGAAGGATTGTTTGTGTAATTGGTGTTGAAAAGCTTTCCCTTCAGAAAATAACTTTGGTAGCCCCTTAGACTTGAGCTCCTTGTGGCATAAAGCTATTGATGAACAGTAGGTATGGTTCACTGAGAAATGAATATGTTTTTGGGCTGGGAGTCTGGACCTCTTTTTGTGTGAGCCCTCCGCTACTTTTCTGCCGTTCATTCATCTTTTTTTGCTCTCTTCCTTGCCAAACACTAAATCAGGAATGAGCTGAGCCAACTTTAAGGTACAATAGTACTTGGTTTTAGCAAAGCTTGATCGTGTAAAGCATGAAGACCACATCTCTGCATTGCTCTGGCTGGAGATTGGCAATTCGTTCTTATTTACAAGCACAGCGTTATCGCCTGAAAATATGCTTACATGTTTGTACTAAAGAACCAATTGATTTTCTTGATAGGTTTTGCTGGTAGCAGAAAGATTGTATGATGGTTGTGTGCTGTTTACAGCAAGAAATTTTCATTTGCAACACCCTCAAAGATGTCCAGTAAATACCAATGCCGCTTTTGCTGATTGATGAAATTGAGCTTGATGATAAATGTCGGTAATTCTTAAATCTTTAATAGCTATCAGTTACTCAAATTTATTGTTGCTCAGTCTTATTGTTTCAACTTCTGTTTATCATTGAAGGCTCCCTATTTGTTTTGCACTTGTCTTATAAGTCATATCCCATATCACAGTCAATAGCAGGACCATCCTCCTGGGATTTTCGTTGGCCCCTTCATTATCTTCTGATAGATTCTGTATTATTACCGTATTTCACGTCAGTTTCCGGAGGGAAGTTTTCAAAGCATTGATAATGTTGAATCTCCAGGTTGAGCTAGTCAAGGATTTGGCCTGACTCTCGTTTCCAATCTGAATTGTAATTTAAAGTGTCAAATATGGGACAACAACAACATGCTGCTTTTGGTTTGTGTAAATAGTAAATATTCATTCTAAGATTAGCTGATAAGGATGATTCAGTGCTTCAATTAATCTGGATCAAATTAATTCACAAAACGTAAATCCCCCACTTGTGTAAATTAATTATTGGTTGCAGATGTTACAAACATCTTCTAGTGCGAAGATTTATTTCTCCAACCCTTGCCGCCTTTTGTAATTTTCTCTTCAGCCGGAGTTCCTTCTTGGCTTGATGAACACTATCTTGCTCTGTTATCTTGAATCCCAGTCAGTAGGTGGCCTATGCGGCAGTTAGCTCTGTTGCCTGTGCGTTATATATAATTGTTAGGATGTTAAGGCATGTATGTTCTCAAAAAAGCTGCATTCTAATGAATTAATGAGCTTCGTGACTGTAAATATCTTGTATGATCGAGGTGTGCAAGGCTGAAGCTATAATAAAAATATTTATTGATGATGCCGTTATGTTGACTTGTATGATTTTTCAAAATGGGTGTTTCATTTTAGATGTTCTGATGGTCTGTCAAAGTGTATACAAAATTCAAATCAGTTCCTTCATAACCTTTACAAGCTTAATAGTTTATCTGTTTTCTACTGTAAAAGATGGTTGAAATCTCTGAAAACTGACTTTTGAGCCTTCGGCAAGAATTGATACTCCATCATATCATACCATATGAAGCCAATTTTGATATTGATACAAATGATCTAGCTGTTTTGTTTCCTTACATAGAAGAGACAGCTGGTCAGATCATTTGCATTTCATTTTTAGTGGCGATCATAATTGAGTAAAATTCTGCTCCAATGGTGAACAAATTTGTCCTTACATTTTGACAGTGGTGGACAGGGATGGTCCACATATTGGAAAGGTCTAGTATTGTTTGCATGACCTGCTGTCCGAAACAATTTGTCTGAAAAGGTTGTGCTGACTTTAGCATGAGGGGCCGTACTTGCTGAAATTGAGAGATTCTGTTTCATGTGAAATTATGCTATGCTTCTGTTAAAATTCACTTGCCTGCTGACCTTTCATTGGCAGCCCATGTCTACTTTCTTAGTGTTTTGGTTCCAATCACTCATTACTTTTAGTGCATCACAAAACTTGCTACCTGATATTTTGCTCTTGCAAATTGGGTGAGCGCTAACTTAAATTTTGTGAACTCCTTGAGGTGAATTTTGAAGAAAAAATATTGCAGAATTTCAATATGAAAATTCAGGAATAGGTTCTTGGTGAACTTGGGGCTTGTGAATGTGCCCTTTTGCATCTCTTTTATTAAACATCATCTTGATTTTGCTTTGCGTAAACAGTGGATTTGTTAATGGTTGCAACCATGCCCTGGTGTTTACATTGGACAAGTGTCATTGAGCGTTCTTTGCTTTTGCATTCAACATTGTGAAGCTTGTGATCAGACCCTCACAATGCTTGGAAAACTATGTCGATGATAAGGCCAATGCAGTTGATTGATCGTCTTCTCTAGGGAAGTTGTAGTCTGCTGCAGTTAAAGAGGGAAAACATAGAGGGCAGAAAAAACAAAATCAAAAAACTTATAGGATCATGTGTTAACCGTAGATTTGATCGTGAGTGCTAAAAATGTTTAGTTGTAACAATCTTACCCTAACTTTGTTGCCTGCTCTGCATGGTCGTGATGTTGTGGTTGGCGCAGTTGCAGGCAGATAGTTCCGTTTGAATCCTCTCCATTGTCCAGATCACTTATGAGGATAGAATTTCTATCAGTCCCATTTACAACTCTTCTTCCATATGCCTGATATCAGAACATGCAGTTCTCTTAAAGTTTGGTTTTAAGGATTTAAATATAGTCATCATTGTTCTCAATTGATAGCTTCAGTTGCTTGGCCAAGTGATTAGCCAATTACCTTCTTTTGAAGTTCCATGTTTTCTTGGTGAATCAGATCTATCTTCTTGGACAGCTCTATATTTTCTTGGTGAAAGAATTTTCTCTGTGATATTGTTGTTAAAGTTTAGCAACGTTAGACATTGATGTTAGTGACTGACAGTGGGAGCAGAGTGACTAAATAAGTTATGGAGTGCATAAGGTTAACCTTTTGATCTAGTTCTTGTATCTCTTCAAGTAGAAGTTGGTCCTACAAAATCAATACTTGTGTCATAAGTAATCTTCCTAACGTAGTCATAGGGAAGACAGATTTGTTTTGTACCTTTTTTGCGCGAACTCCATTTAGACTCATCTCTAACCGATTCTCCAAACTCTGCAAGTCTTTGACACTTAATCCAGAGAGCTCTTCACCCATCATTTGCCTGCAAAGCTCAACATTGATCTAATTCTTTTAGTTTCCTTTAAATAAACTGGATGAACCTTCATTAGCCTTTTCAATTTATTCATTCTTTTATTCTGTTACTAATTCATTCTTTTCCATGGATCTAATGCTTGGAAAAGAAAGGAGTGTCGCTTGCGTATATTAGAGTTATTAAGTACATGTATGACGGAGGTAGGATGAGTATTAGGACGTCAGGAGGGATTACCAATGACTTTTCTGTTGTTATGGGCCTTTATCAGGGTTCCGCTATAAGCCGATTTCTTTTCACTCTAGTTATGGATGAACTCACGAAAGGGATTCAGGATTAGTTATCATGATGTATGTTATTTATGTATGTTATTTACGGATGATATTGTTCTTATTGATGAGATCAGAGTGGGAGTTAACAAGAAGTTGGAGCAATGGAGATATACACTTGAGTCTAGAGGTTTTACATTGAGCAGATCAAAAACAGAATACCTACATTGTGGTTTCAGTGGAAGAGAAGAGGACAGGGCAGAAGCCACCATTGATGGAATGGCAATACTAAAGGTGGAGAAGTTCAAAAATATCTAGGCTCGATCATTCAACGAAAAGGGAATATTGACGAAGATATTAACCATCGCATAAAAGTGGATTGACAAAAATGGAAGAATGCTGCAGGTGTAATGTGTGATAAGAGAATGCCTGCAACTGTAAGATTAAAAGACAATTTATCGCATAGTAGTTAGACCTGTTGTCTTGTATGGCTCCGAGTGTTGGCCAATAAAAAAGACACAACTTCAAAGGTTGATGGTAGGAGAAATGAGGATGATTAGATAGATGTGTGGCTATACGAGGACAGATGGAAGTAGGAATGAAGTAATTAGGGACATAATTAAAGTGGCTCCCATTGAGGATAAGATGAGAGAAACTAGACTCAGATGGTTTGGTTATGTGATGAGAAGGAGTGTAGATGCTCATGTGAGGAGATGTGAGATGATTAACATCCCTGAAGGTGGAAGGGGTAGGGGACGACCAAAGAATGGCTTGAACGAGGTGATTAGGCAAGAGTTGTAAGGTTAACGGAGGACATGGTTCAGGATAGAAAAAATTGTGGCTTGATAGGATAAAGGTCTTGAACCATAGAGAGATAGTCTAGCAGCTGTCCGTTGGTTGCCGTAGGGTAGAATCGTTGTTGGGAGTCTGGAGTGTCTTCCTATTTTTTCGTATTTCGTGTTTAAATACAGGTAATACCTCCATCTGAGAAGAAACAATATTAGTCTACATCTGTTTGTTAAGGTATAGTACTTTCCTCAACTTTGTTGTACGAAGGTTGTGCATAGTTACTGTCGCATGTTTTATTAGTGTTCCTTTGTTCATTCCCTGCTGATTATCTTTAGTTTCTTCTATAAAATGTTTTCTTAAAATCCTTTTTCGTGAATCTCTTGGAATCAGCCTCTTTACGGGCAGAAATGTGTGTAGGGGTAAGGTTGCTTACATTTGGATCTCCCCAAACCCCGCGAAAGCGGGATCCACACTAGGAGGTGGTGGTGTTGTATTAATTCATTCATTCCTAATTCTTTTACACTTGTTGTTGCTCATGGTATCTTTCTGTTGGACAGAAAAACTTTAGTTTCTTTACCAGGAAGAACTGTCTTCCATTCATGTAATGGCTGGAACTAAAAACTACTCATAAGCAATGAAATTATTAAATATAAGAACTCTGATGAAGGTGCAATGGAAGACTGACTTGAAATATGTTCCAAGTGATAAAACTAATGTTATGGTTTTGGCATGCTGATATTCTCATCTCCATTGTCCTGTTTGAGAAACATTTATTGAAACTTTTTGCAGTGGAGAGAACCTGGAATTTTGATTTTATTTTTCCATTAAAGTTCAGCATACTGTTTCAAAGCCTTGCCTTTCTTGCTCAGCACAGAAGCAAATGTCATGGATGGAGCACCTTAAAGGTCAATCAGAGTGACTTCACTTACTATCTTCATCTTTTAAAATGGCTATGCTAGTATATTGGAGGGTTCAATACTAATTAAGTTAAATAATTTGATGCTAATCTTTCTGTCTGTCTAGGGTTGACGATAACTTCTTTTTTGAGTTCATGTCTGGAGCACGCATGAATCATGAAGAGTGAGGACTACTTGTCGATGTCATTATAGGTACTGGTTTAAGGGGGAAGGATGAATTCTTTTGGGGTATAATTATGCACTTGGGAATGACTATGGGAAATATCAGATGAACTATCATGAAAGGCAGTATTATCCTGAAATGTTTCCGCACGAATGATATGGTTTTGGGTGCGCATCTTTCTTTCTCTCAGCTTAGCGTATATGTCACCTGATCTTTCTGAGAAAATAAATGGGAAATAATACAAATGGTATCAGTATTGGTGTTTTTAAAGTTCGTGCATGGAGGATCTATGTGGCCATCAATTTGGAATTGGAACTCTGTACATCATCTAACTTGTTAGGTGTACCTTATCAAGTCTTGCTATTTGTGTCATGGCCTTATACATTTCCAACTGGCATGGGTAGACAATTGGGAATGCAGTGTATTGTGACTTCCTTTCCTCACTGTGGTCACCTTAAAATCCGCAATTGAAAACTTGTATGTGGTGTCTGCTTTTGGTCTTAGTTTTTATGCCATCACCTATGGAACATGAACATATGAGGCATGGATGTGACTTGGCACCTGCGCGAAAAACATGTGATTTTCTCTAAAACTGAGGCTATGGTGCTCTGTATTGATATACCTAATTTCTATTATTATAGTCCATCTTATATTACAAGTCATTGATAGGGTCATCTTTTGATTGAAACAATAATTATTCATATTGTGAGTCCTCTAAAACAAAGATATTACTATAATGGGGAAAGGACAATATGCTTTCTAACCCAAGTTGCATTCAATTTCTCATGCACTTGATTTGTGTTTGAGAGTGTTTGTGGAGTTTTGGTGTCTGACCCATGTTGCACATTGGTACACTAAGAGAGGAAAGCTTTCATGCCTCTTAATTAATGACTTAATCATATGAACTTGGCAATTCTTAAGTGAAAGAGGTTTGCTTTGAATTTATTTTTCTGCTTGCACTTGGTCTTCGCAGCGTCATCTGACCATCCAGGGTAATGTTCAAGGAGAGGAAATATCTAATTATCTGTAGTTGCTGGTTAACAAAATATGCAAGATTTAATGTGTATGCATAATGTATAAACCCTAAACTGTGAAAGTAGTTATATAAACCATAAGCTATGTTAAAAAATAGTACCGGTGGTTTTCTTGCAAACTTTCCAGTTGCTGTCTCAGCATGGCAGCTTGTCTTTGCCAAAACTGCAATTGTGATTACAGAAGTTAGAGACTGCATATGTTGACAAAGGAATTGTATTTTTACAATGTCAGCACAAAGAAAGCATTCTGAACATTGTTGAATATCAACTGTCCTTTGTTAGTCATTTCACAAATTCTCACAAATATATTAAGCAACTGGGCTTTTATGGTTGTAAAGAGCACTAGCATTCTTTAGGAAAATTTTTTTTCCCTACAATTACTGTTCCCCTTGTACTGACTAATATACAGATGGCATGAGTTTTTAACGTTTTGATGATCCTTAGATAGGATGTCAACTTTCTATCATGCAACTTGAGGACTTGCATTTTGGACCTCTGCGTGAATCCCTCTCTCTCTCTCTCTCTTTCTCTCTCTCAATGGGTTATATATGGAATTCAAACATTACTCTTCATTTGTGTTGGTACAAACTTCTACTTTATTTAACTTTTGTTTTTGGCTCTTGTTTTAGAAGTAGGCTACTATCCATTTTCTCATTTTACCCAGGGCCATTGAAGGTAGGCACTATTTTTTCAGGATGCTAGTATATTTTTAGAATTGATTTTTGTTTATTTGCTCTTGAATCACCATCGTTTGTGCCAAGTGTAATGATAAATGAACTGAGATGTGCTGACTATCAATTGATTAGCTTCAGGATTCTATGACATCTGTTGGCTATTTTATGATTAGATGAATCGTTGGTACTTAGAAGGTGGTGAAAGAAGGAAGAGTTGGGTAAGTACTAGAAAATAGACATGGGCTGAATTATAGCACATCAAACATGTAGTCAGAACATATAGAAACTAGCCGCCAATAGAGTTTGGGTTCAACAGTGTGCTGGTAACTAGGTTTGATCAATGTTATTTGCTACTAGGATAAGCTCATGCGCGAACCTCCGTGGGTGATTTACAACTTACAAGCTGTAAGAGGGTTGCCCCAGGGTGGCCGTATCTCCCCTCTTCTATTCTTATTGATAATGGAAGTTTTCACAAGGATGGTTAATTCGGCTGTTATAGCAGAGCTTATTTCTGGTTTCTCTGTAGGCCGGCTGAATGAATCTGCCACTGATGTCTCCCACCTACTCTTTGCTGATGATACGATTATCTTTTGTGATAATGATTGCGAGCAAATAGTGAATTTGTGTGGTATTCTTATTTGGTTTGAGGCGGAGTTTGGGCTAAGAGTCAATTTATCGAAGAGCTCTATCCTACCAGTTGGGCAAGGGGACAATATTCAATTGCTGGCAGGAATTCTAGGATGTTCTATTGATTCTTTTTCAACATCCAATCTTGGTCTCCCTCTTGGTGCAAAATTTAAGGATAAATCCGTTTGGGAACCTGTGGTTGAGCATTTTGAGAGAAGACTATCTGGCTGGAAATCAAAATATCTTTTCAAAAGGGGGAGACTGACACTTATTAAAAGTGTTTTGTCGAGCATTCCAGCTTACTTTCTCTCACTCTTCCCTTTACCGATCTCAGTGTCTAATAAGTTGGAAGCTATTCAGAGAAAATTCCTTTGGGGGTCTTTTGGTAGTGACTTCAAATTTCATCTTGTTAGATGAAATATTATCAAGAATCCCATACCTGAAGGGGGATTAGGTGTTAGAGATCTTAGACTCTTCAATGAAGCATTGCTAGGCAAGTGGTTATGGAGATACATGAATGAGAAGGATGGCCTCTGGAGAAGGGTGATTAGGAGCAAATATGGGGATAATGGTCTTGGCTGATATCCCTCCAAACCAAGTGGTGCTCATGAGCAAAGTTTGTGGAGATTCATTCACAAAGGATGGGGAAGATTTTTTCATCATTTTTCCTTCAAGGCTAGTGTCGGTTCTTCTATTTTGTTTTGACACGATCGTTGGCCTAAGGAGGGTTCTCTACATGGCACCTTCCCCTCTCTTTATGTGCTTGCGGTGAATAGAGATGCCACTATTGCAGATTATTGTCAATGTCGGCCTGACACTATTGTGTGGTCTCCTGTTTTCATCTGTGATGCTTTGGTTAATGACACTATCCTTACCACCTTTCTCAGTAAGTTGAGTGAGTTTTTACCCCAGGACTCATCTGATGTGGTTACTTGAGATCTCAACTCAAAAGGATTTTTCACTGTCAAATCTTATTATCTCGAACTCCTCTCTAATTCTACCTTTGCTATGGAGTCTACATCTTTGGGGCGTTCCCTTAGAAAATCATTTGGAAGACTTTAGCTCTCTTGAAGGTGTTAGTTTTTGTGTCGGAAGCTTCACATGGGAATACTTTGACATGTTATAATTTACAAAAGAAATTAATTATTTTGCTGAATGGATGTTCTATGTGCAAAGAGGATTTAGAGTCTCCTGATCACCTACTGCTACAGTGTAAATTTGCAAAGGCTCTTTGGGAGTTATCCTCTAGTTGCTTGGGAGTCTCTTGGGTTGTTTCGAATTTTGTGAGGAATCATCTTTTGGCTTGGGAGGGTGCTTTTGGTAGGAAAGTTAAAGAGAGAAGCGTCTTATTGATCCCACATGCGATTTTTTGGACTATTTGGCAAGAGAGAAACAAAAGAGTCTTTGAAGGAGAGGAGAAGCATCTTGAATGAATTAAAGATATTATTATCAAGACTCTTTTTTTATGGGGTAGTGGGAACTTTTGTCAATCATCTTTTGATGTAATTGATTTTGTGGATGTTCCATCTTGGGTGTACATAACCCTCTTGTAGCATGCCTGCTTGCATCCATCCCTTTGTACATTTTTCCGTCTAATATATTTTACTCTTTTTCCTTATCACAAAAAGAATCCTAAAGACCTTTAATGTATATAGTCAAGGGGTTCATTTTCATTTCTCAAACTCCACTTCAAGGAAGGTAAAAGTCCAACAAGATCATGCCTGAAAACGTTCACATTTGGTTCCATTACATGAATTTCATGATACAAGACACTTTAAGGAGTTTATGTTGAACTTAAAAGTGCCTTTTTCAAAAGGGATTTCCAAATGGGGATTAAGAGCATCATGCACCATGCCCATAAATCCTACTACTATTATTAAGCTCAAGGAAGGTCAAGAGAAGCTTAAGGAGGCCAAGTAGAGAGCCCTCTCATGCAAAAAAGCCGTGGAGATCTCTAATGAGCTAACACCTAGCTCATCTGCATGTACCCCCGGTTTTGTCACGCTTTTGCAGCAAAATGTAATGGGTCAAATTGCTGATGGTCTTTACATTAATTAAGCTTAAAGAATAAGCTTTCCAATAAGACCAACCACGTTTTATTTGAAGTTCATTTGGTTGGTCAACCTCAGCCAACAAAATCGGATATCAAACTGCAGGTCAGTTTTGGGCAGTCTCCACTTTTTGACCCATAACTTTTGAACGGCTGATTCAAATGCTATGAAACCACCTCCCCTGGAAATTAGACATCCTAAGCTTTCCAATGAACCCAAGATCATCGAATTTGGACCAGTAACGAGGGAGATATGCCTGTTTGAAGTTGGGGTTGCTGCTGATGTGAATGCATTTAATGCAAAACGCGTGAGACTTGTGAATGCTTTTCATTTCGGCTATTGCTGCTTGGTTCCTCCTCCACAGCCGAGTTTCTTCCCCTCTAGCAAGGCCAAGACGTGTGAGAATAAAGGGTGCATGAATCCCCTTTGCTGCTACACTCTTTTCACACCAAAAGACATTAAGAGACACACCTCTTCACCCTTGGTGCATCCGAATGTAGCTGCAGCAAATTTACTTGTTTTCTTCACACCCTTTCATGTATTTTTCTTCTAACTTTTTGTGTGCAAGGCCTCTACTATATAAGGTCCATAGTTTAGAGTCATTATGGATCAACTTTCAGATTAAGCAATACAAATTTTGCATTTGAGTGGATTCTCATTTGTGTGTTCAAAACCTAGTTCTATATCTTGAGTGTTGGCAATCTCAAGTGGTGTTCTAGGTCTCTTATTCTCATCTAGGTGGTGATTAACTTCTGTATCCTAGATTGGGTTAAGGGATTGCCCAAGGTTTGGCTTGAGTGGCTCTATTGGATTATCTCAAAGTCAAGTCTTGAACTATCCTTTTTACTTTCCTTGTTTTCTCAATTACAAAAACCACAAAAATACTTAGTTTGGTTATTTGGGCTCTCTTTATATACATCATTTGGTATCAGAGCCTAGGTTGCCTACTTGACCAAGCTTCCAAACCCGAACACATCCACAAATCAGCCACATACACATCAGGTCCTACCATGAGTTCTAGCATGAGCATTAAAAGGTGTTCTAAGTGTCAAGGCTTTGGTCATGCACCCTCGGACTGTCCCAACAAGGAATTCATCACCTTGACCGAATGGGAAGCAGCCATGAAGGAAGAAAAAGAAGTTAGCTATCCTTGGGCTTAATAATAGTAGTAGGATTTATGGGCATGGTGCATGCTGCTCTTAATCCCCATTTGGAAATCCCTTTTGAAAAAGGCACTTTAAAGTTCAACATAAACTCTTTAAAGTGTCTTGCATCATGGAATTCATATAGTAGAGCCAGAAGTGAACGTTTCCAGGCATGATCTTGTTGGACTTTTACCTTCCTTGAAGTGGAGTTTGAAAAATGAAAATGAACCCCTTGAATATATACATTATTCTCCCTGGGTTGTTTGGAGTTTGTCCTCAAACTCGAAGGGTTTTCTTTCTTCTCATTAAAGAGTTCAATTTTATGAAGTGGGGTTCTTTGAGGGAAAAAGTCATAAGGCATCTTTTGAGGAGCAGTATGAGCATGGGGTTGATAAAAGAGGGTAAGGGGAGGGTAAAAACTAGGGTTAGACTTGGTTGGAAAAAGAGAGGTGAGTAAGAGGTTCTTTTGTAAGGCTTTTTGTGGTTTGGGGGTTTGGGAATGTTGAATGGGGCTGGGTTCATGCTCATCAAATTTTGGAGGTAGGCTTCAATTTACCTCATTATCTACTTCATCATAGGCATTAGAGATGGGAGGTAGATCAAAGTTAACGTCACTATTTTCTTAATAATGGCCTTCTCCATTTAAGATAAATGGATAGCTAACTTCTTTTTCTTCCTTCATAGCTGCTTTCCATTCGGTCAAGGCGATGAATTCTTTGTTGGAGCAGTCCGAGGGTGCTTGACCAAAGCCTTGACACTTAGAACACCTTTTAATGCTCATGCTAGAACTCATGGTAGGACCTGATGTGTATGTAGCTGATTTGTGGATGTGTTCGGGTTTGGAAGCTTGGTCAAGTAGGCAACCTAGGCTCTGATACCAAATGATGTATATAAAGAGAGCCCAAATGACCAAACTAAGTATTTTTGTGATTTTTGTAATTGAGAAAACAAGGAAAGTAAAAAGGATAGTTCAAGACTTGACTTTGAGATAATCCAATGGAGCCACTCAAGCCAAACCTTGGGCAATCCCTTAATCAAATATAGGATACAGAAGTTAATCACCACCTAGATGAGAATAAGAGACCTAGAACACCACTTGAGATTGCCAACACTCAAGATATAGAACCAGGTTTTGAACACACAAATGAGAATCCACTCAAATGCTGAATTTGTATTGCTTAATCCGAAAGTTGATCAATAATGACTCTAAACTATGGCCCTTATATAGTAGAGGCCTTACACATGAAAAGGTGGAAGAAAAATACATGAAAGGGTGTGAAGAAAACAAGTAAATTTGCTGCAGCTACATTCGGATGCACCAAGGGTGAAGAGGTGTGTCTCTTGATGTCTTTTGGTGTGAAAAGAGTGTAGCAGCAAAGGGAATTCATGCACCCTTTATTCTCACACGTCTTGGCCTTGCTAGAGGGGAAGAAACTCGGCTGTGTAGGAGGAACCAAGCAGCAATAGCCGAAATGAAAAGCATTCACAAGTCTCACGCGTTTTGCATTAAATGCATTCACATCAGCAGCAACCCCAACTTCAAACAGGCATATCTCCCTCGTTACAGGTCCAAACTCGATGATCTTGGGTTCATTGGAAAGCTTAGGATGTCTAATTTTCAGGGGAGGTGGTTTCATAGCATTTGGATCAGCCGTTCAAAAGTTATGGGTCAGAGTGGAGACTGCCCAAAACTGACCTGCAATTTGATATCCGATTTTGTGGGCTGAGGTTGACCAACTAAATGAACTCCAAATAAAACGTGGTTGGTTTTGTTGAAAAGCTTATTCTTTAAGTTTGATTAATGTAAAGACCATTAGCAATTTGGCCCATTACATTTTGCTGCAAAAGCGTGACAAAGCCGGGGGTATGCGGATGAGCTAGGTGCCAGCTCATTAGGGATCTCCACGGCTTTCTTGCATTTGAGGGCTCTCTACTTGGCCTTTTTTTTCAATCTGTGAGGGATTTTCCCTCAGCAGGATACCTCCCCAAAGACCCCTGTTGAGACTCATTGCAACATGCCACCTACTTGATTCGATTGTTACCATACCACCCAAAGGGGAACTAGATCAAGAACCAATATACCAACTTGCTTATCAATTCTATGGAACATCATGCATCATTGCGAGGGCTATTTATAATCATAGCGGAATTTGTCATAGAAGATAACCTGAAGTTTCGATGGAAAAAAAGGAGTGTGTAGGGTGCAACCTTCATCTCCATCTTGTACTGCCTAGACCTCAAGTTCCTCACCTTTGTAATCTTGTTCGCCCGGGTCCTAGTCATCGACGCAGTAGGAGGTCCATTTTAAGCTACCATCCTTAAAGTTCCCCCAACAAAGAGGCAGCAGATGGAGTCTCAGTCTTTAAAGGACTAGGATCCTCTACATATCCTCAGCTGGGATTATAAATAAGTGAAATGATGCATAGGTTATGTATCTTGAGTTTTAAATAAGTGTAGTAACATATAAGGTTATCTTTAGTATTAGTTTTTAGTGAAAGTTATATGATATTAGCTTGTAATAGTAAACTGACCAAAATAAAATAAAATATTTTAACCCTAATTGTTATAGAATGTCTGGTGAATAACCAATTATCTTGAATACCCTACTGAACACTAACAAAGGAAAGCCCAGGACATAAGAAAATTTCAGCGTAGATGAGATGACTAATTTTGTTCCTAAGACCATAGCTTTCATGATGGAAAAGTTCTTCTCAGTTCAAAACAACAATTCAAATTGAGGGATGACCTATACTTTAAGATGTTTCAAAGAATTGGTTCCCATGATCTTCCAAAATATGTTAGACTAGTACAACATGCCCAATGTGATTAGAAATTTAGATCAAGACATTTGATAAACTCTTTATGGTTGTCAAGTTTCCACCACATCAGCAAGTAGGAGTTATAAGTTATTATCTTATCTAACTAATCAACTTGACCTTGGTCGGACAACCAATGGCACCAACTACATAAAAGAGGGGTTCAATTGGGAAAAACTAAAAAAGCTTCTTAGGGCCAAGTTTTATGGTGACTTTCTAAGAAAGGAAAAAGAGCGTAGTCCATCAACCTTTCCTAGGGCATGGAGGTTCTAAGGCGCTTACTGAGCTTAGAAAAAGTTGACCTTCAATCTAGAGTCCACTCAAACTTGGTGGATTCCTTGATTGAGTTGTAGGCAACTTACTTTAGCAGTCATTTTTCCTTGTCTCGGGTCAATAAACTTACACTGTTTTTCCTTTTTTACAAAATCAGGATAAAACTTTTGCCTTCAAGAGCTCTTTTAATTTTCCTTAATTAAAATCTTCTTCTGCTAGTCGATGCTTCTGGGTGTCCGACGATAGGTCAGCTCGATCAGTTAGATAATCACTTGTTTGCAATTCCTGCTTTCTGGTAAGCTAGACAGTCACAAAGATTTTTACCAAATGTGCTGATCCAATTTTCTCTTATTATGGGGTCCATCGTGCCATCATACTTTACAGGATTGTTGGTCACAATTCTTTGGAACACCTTAGACTTAAGAGTATGGGTCATCTTCTTCGTCAGAGTTCTTGTTTTGAATGGGAAGAATTTTTACATCATGAATGTCATGGTCTTGGAGTCTAATTGGTCATGTCCTATTTGTCAAAATTTTCTTGTATCCTTCGTTTTCCTCAGTGTTTGGTGATAATAAGTTTGCCATTATATCCCAATATCATATAGCTTTCATTAATAAGATAATACTAGATAATTTTTTGTGTCGCTACGCTTATTTACTACGACAGATAACTCCATGAGTCCCTGCACTTGAGGATTCACCATGTATATAGAGCCTAGCCTGAGTCCTCTAAGGACTCAATCTCCACACATTGCTTCTTTACAAAAAGGGCTTAAGGATGATAGGCTGTAGCACAGCCCTTGCTGCTAGAATGGCTAGTGCGCAGGCAGTTAGGATTAACTTGAAAATGGCTCCTTAATCCAATGTGGATGTGTGGGACTTGAACTCTAGGTCTTGAAGATGGGGTTGTGCCCTAGATATTCATCCATTCCATTGTAACTTCATATCGTGTTCTATTACCAATTCAACTATGGCCATAAATGGCTTTTGTCCTTGAAATGATGCATGGTGTTTCATAGGATTAGCATATTGGTTCTTGATTCAATTCCACTTAACCGCCAAGGTAAATGTGAGGAGAATGTGGAGGGGGAGAACCAGCTGGAAAAAGAGGGTGGGGTGGGAATAGTTTAAATTACTATGTAGATAGTTATCTTATATATTCATCCGCTTCATTTTTTTTTTTCCTTCCCTGCCTTTTTTTTTTTTTTTTTTTGAGTTGGTATCCTAGATGTCTAGAGTTTTCTTAAATAGAATCATGAGCGGGTTGATGTCACTTTGTTAATGGAAAATATTCACTTGTTTGGTTGTGCCGTAACCTCCTGATGAGACAAATTTTAAATAGGCATGCACATACGGATTTTACTTTCTTTTTCGTTTTTGCCATTCTTGTATTTGTTCGTGAGTTTTGTCTGGCCATGGATTTTCTTGTCATCATATCCCATTTGACAACTTAGGATTTTTCTATTTTCCTTTCATGCCAAATCTCATGTGTATAGCTTCCTGGACTGGATTGTTCTTTATTATGGAAACATGAAGTCTATAAATGCTGAAGACAAGATTTGGAAGATCACTGAATGTTCTTCCCCACACAACATGCAAGATCAGAATGTTTGTGTTTCTATGCCTTACATGCAACTTTCTCGATCCTTATGCTTGACCTACAAGAGTTTCTTATCCCTTCGCCCCTTCCTATATATTAAAAAAAACAAACTATGTTTTAATGGTATTGTCCTTGGATGTATGATGCTGTCTATAGTCGTAACAGGGCTCTAATCTCTTTCTTAGCTCTTATGCAATATGATCAAGATGCCATCCCACACCCATCATTTCCTACTGAAAAGAACAGGGCCTTAGTGTTCTTGCCTGTAAAGCAGCTTGTGATCAGCTTGAGGGCCAAAAGTTCTCTATGCTAGACCAAAATTTCCTTGATTGATCCGGTGAGGCTGTTTATCCAGGTTTCTGGTATTTGCTGCGCTCATTAAGTGCCTGTTCTTTTCGAGGAATGGAATGGAGTGGAAGAATGATAGAATTATTGATATCAAAGCATGGGAAGAAGTGGGAGGAAATGAGGAGTGGAATAGTAGTGGGAGCCAAAATTTGCCTGCAAAAATGACAAGCACTAGTGCAGCCTACATGGGTGTATTTTGTGAAATACTGGTCTGAGTAATGAGACAGAGGCGCAGGAAAGGTCGTGAAGAGGACAAAGAGCTATAAAAGTTGAGATCTGACAGGATAGTGAAATTGTTGTGAAAGCAGTTGTGTCAATTCTCACTGGAATCGAATTATATGGGAAGAGGAATATCATTACCAAATTATCATTCAGTCCCAATAATACATGTGTTTATTTGTCCTTTTTCTTCAGGAGTAACAAGAGAAGGCCAAATTGCGAGCAAAAAGGAGCATTGCATTTGAACAAACAATGCTTGATGGTATATTTGTTTAATAACTGTTTAGCTTAAAGGCCTACCATGTGTTGCTGTAAATATGCCACATTTCTTTTGGTTCTGATAAATTTGAAATATCTTTTATATATATATATGATTGCCTCTGCATATTAGATGTCAACAGAGTGAATGAACAGGTGCAAAGAGAACGAATTCGCACCTTAACCTCAGAAGCTGGATTTGCCTGTAGCTGATGGTCGTCTTTCATCTTGTTATATCTTTCGATCACTGCTTCCATGCTGTTGCAAAGAGAATGAATATGGTAAGACTTGCTGCATAACTGAACATTTCAGGCTGGAGACCTGACGTAACAATGTTTCCCTGTAAGTCTGAATCTACAAAATGAAAGAATATTCTGACGTTTCCTATGGGTAGTAAGGCAAAAGAGCTAACTATAAGCAGACAAATTCTGGCCACTGCATGAAGTTTTCTAGCTAATTTTTGCCTCTGCTAAAAACTGTGCAAACTGTCATTTCCGACCATGCTCGAAATCTTGCCGAAGGCCTGAAGTCTTTGTTCAGCTTTAGCTTTTCAGTCACGAGTTGCCTTTCGAGAATTTCCCATCTAATTCCTATTAGTTGCATGAGTCAACAACAATAACAATAACAATCTCGTAGTGTGGTTCTCGTTTGTGTGAGGTTTGGGGAGATTTAGATGTACGTGAATCTATTTTTGTTGGTATTACTACCTATAGAGAGGCCGATTTCAATAGGCCCACAAAAAAAGGTTTGAGGAAACATTTTTTTACAGTTGAAAAATCCTTTGGTGAAATAAAATAAATAGTTAAAGGTAGATAATAAAATAAAATGTGATGCGCCAACAAAAAACATGAAGTCACTTAATACTCAAAACAAGCATATACCAGGGCTGGAAACACACGATAAGTGATAGCTAACTCTAAGCATTAGCACTTTAAGTGCCCTCTGGAATGAAGGAAAGGGCAAGAAAAACGTTACCTAAAGTTTGCAACCTTAATCCTAAATCTTCATGGCTTCCTATTTTGGGTTATCTTCTCTGCTAAACCCTAAAGTCTTCAAATCCTAGTAGCATGAGTCGAGTTCAAGTGAACGCAAAAAGTGAAATCAAAATTTAAGCTTTAGGAAAAACATGTACTTCTAAAAACCATGTAAATTAATTAGTTTTTTCAATTTTGCTAGATTATTAAGCTTCGTTTGGACATTAAAAACTTTGGTGGAAAGAAAAAAATTTGTAAAAGTTACTTTTTTTTGGTGTTTGGTTTAGAGAAAATTGTCAAAAAAATATATATATATATATGGAGAAAAGTTAGGTGGAAAAATTGTTAGAAATAAGTGATAAAATTTTCCTCATAAAATTGTGAGGAAAACTTGAGGAAAATTTTGAACCTTCTCCAATCTCGTATTGCTTAGATGACATCAACATGATTCAGATAGTTCATTAATATTTAAATTTCTCATCTAAATTTTTGTATTTTTTCCTCATTTTCTTTCCACTTTTTTTCCTACATATTTCTTTTCTTTCAACCTTTCTTTCTACTAAATTTTCTAAGGATTAAACGGAGCCTTAGAGTATGATTTTACCAAAAAATATTACGATGAAAAGAAGTTATGAAGTAATCGAAGGTTGGAATTCCTATTTGAATTTTAATAGAGTCCATACGAGCAAGAAAAATATTAATCATTACACATTTATATCGTACCGCGCTCAATCTAGTGATTTGCAACAAAGTGAACTCTCTATCGGAAATTGTTGCACCTTAGGTGCCTTACTCGTGCTATTGTTTGCAATTATATTCTTTGTACAATAGGGTTGTAATTATGGCTATTTATATACTCTGATGAGTCCAAAATTAGTTCTTGCATAAAATCTTAGACCCATTTATAGAATTTTGCAAAATTGTTACTGAAGCCAAAAAGTGCTTGGGAGTTCTCAGTGGTGGCCATTGTGTGATTTTGTCCCTCTTTCTGGTTCTTACTAGTTTTTTTAATTACCTACTAGACATTATTGTCCGTGGTGATATATTTCATAAAGCATTTGATTAGTTTGAGTTTCTATTGGATAATTTTACGTGCTCAAGAGAATGAGCAAAGATGGCATTCTCGGCTTGTTGGGTCAATCAACATTGAAATAAACTCGTCTGTTTTTTTTACTCAAACATGATATGTAATATATAAATACTCTAATTGTTAGTACCGATTGATTGACCTAGACATGTACTTTTTGTTCAGAAATTGAAATACACCTGACAGCATCTTTCTTGCAGTATCTTGACTTGCCTCAGTAATACTCCCGATTTTCAACCTTCAATTGTATGTATCTTTTAGACTTTCACCATTCATGTTAGTGTTAAGTTCCGTATTCTTCGTTCCCTATAATTTTAGCTCATCTATTGTTGGTGTTTACCCAATAAAGTTAGTTTCTCCGATTTATAAGAGTTTGTGCCCTCTTTCTGGTAGCTATTGTTGCCCCTCACTTTGATTGTCATTATGTTGTAGCCAGCTTTTCAAAATTATTGTTACTTCGAATTTGTTGTTTTAGGTTATATTGGTAGAATATAATTTAAATCGTAGTTGTTGTATAGTTACTTATTAAAAACTTCTCCAATTTTTCTTCACATAAAAAAAGTAAGCTTCCTCTATTCCCAAAAATTACTTTATAGAGAAACAAAAGCTCATTTTGTGAGATTGAAAAGTAGGATCATGCTTCAAACTGGAAATATAACTAGGTCTGTTACCGAGTCTTGAAAATTTGAATCTAGACCTGAAGTCAGTACCTCATACCCAGTTAGAATTTAAAGAATTTTTATGAAAAATATAAAACATAAATTCCTATTCTTCAAGTGATGTATTTTTTGTACCAAGTTTCAACTTTCAACTATTCTAGGTTAACCCTTTGTCTTTTTTACTTTCAGTTTATCCCCACCTTATTCTTTATGTATCTCGATTGCCATGGATTTCTTCCTTCAAGTTTTAGCTCTTCTCCTTATAAGCTTTGTTGCTTCCTATATTTTTGTTTTTATATTATTTTGATAGTTTCCCTCCCTTTCTCTCTCTATTTCAAGTGAATTAAAATAATTTTTGATTTCTCGTTCGTTTCGTAATCTTGATTTGTGGATTTTTGTTTAATATTGTCTCTAATTTTCTGAGTTTATTTAAAGTACGTGAATCTTCTTTACTAATTATTTCGTACTTAATTTAGCCTTATAATTTAGTTTTTATGAATTGGGCTTCAATATAAGGTCTCAATATCTGTCAATCCTTCACTCTCCCTATTTTATTAGGAGGGAAATGAGAACCAAAAAAAAAAAAAAAACACACCTTAGGAACCATGTACCAGGAATCAAACCCAGTCCCGACAGGTCTGGGATCGAGACCAATTCTAGTACTTGGTTCTAACTAGGTCCGGCACCGGTTTTAAATTTTAGGATCCGGTTCTAACCGAGTCTCCGGTTCCTAAAATTCTAATCGGGTGTCCAGTTCCGTTCACCCCTACTTATACGACACGAACTTTATTTTTCATTTGGAAGATCCAAGATTAAAATTTGGTGGTTACACTGTTTTAGTGGGTGGAACCACTGGACCTTTATAGGCTAGTCTCAGTCGGAATTGTCGTATCTTCCCTCACCACCATTGTACTCCCATTGCATTTTTAAGATAGGAGTTCATGATCCTTAAACCTGTGTATGTGTTTATATGTGTATATATATTCAATCTCTTCTCAGTAGGAATTGTCGTATCTTCCCTCTCCCCCATTGTACTCCCATTGCATTTTTCAGATAGGAGTTCATGATCCTTAAACCTGTTTATGTGCTTATATGTGTATCTATTCAATCTCTTCTATGATCATGATCATACGTAGAATAAGAATATAATGACACTGTCATGCCAAATCCAACAAGAAGTTTGGAAGGCCGCGCGCCCCCCCCCCCCCACCCCCCCCCCCGGGGGGCGATCATTTAGTTAGTGTTAAGTTAATACAATGGTCAAAAACAGCCATATGACTATCTCTCAAATGAAAGCTAACTTGT
Source organism: Carnegiea gigantea (assembly GCA_029747015.1). Classification (NCBI taxonomy): domain Eukaryota; kingdom Viridiplantae; phylum Streptophyta; class Magnoliopsida; order Caryophyllales; family Cactaceae; genus Carnegiea; species Carnegiea gigantea. Next base: position 220,213 of record JAKOGI010000765.1, on the reverse strand, counting down.
CCTATAACAAACACAACTTCACCACTGAAAGGAAAAATGTCCTACTTTTACTAATAAATACTCTGCATTCCTTTCCCATCTTTGACTCATCTATAATCTCCACTATCAGCAGTACGAGATGTCATTATTAACATGTAAAAAGCATTGTCCTGTCCACCTATGAACCAAATGACAGCGCTCCTAGAGCCAGAACTCATCGTAGAAACCAATCACTTTATGAGAAAAGATCTCAATATCGTATTCGTCCAGAAGAAAAACAAAAACTGCGTTTTCATTGTGGTATGACAGAACGACAATTACTTAAATACGTGCGTATTGCCAGAAAAGCCAAAAGGTCAACATTTGGAGTGGTTATTGTTTTGACTATTCCTACAGCGTGCCAATGAGTTAACCGTAGACATATTTTACTTAATGGCCACCATGGAAAATCTAAGCCTTTGAACTACCACCTAATTCCACGTGATTAAAATACCACAAGCTTGGAGGTTAAAGGATCAAATATTCCAATGTGGATAATACCATCATAAGCGCAAAAAGCTTATTACTTCGACTTTTTGCATTTTGTCATATAACAAAAGAACTAATTGCACAAATAGGAGAAGGAATTATTGATTCTAATTTGTTTTTTATTTATTGAGCTATTTTATTATTATTTTCAAAATAGTTAATCATGTGGTTCTTACAATTAGATCTTGTAATAAGAAATGTACACTATGGAGACACATAGTTTATGTTGCTTTTAATCATGCTTTGTGGTGTCCTGCAAGAACAAGAGAGAATTGGTTATTTTCCCTAATATTGACATTAAGTTCTGTTGTGTAAAGCCTAAGCCTAAAATCTTCCTTATGGGGAGACTATCCTGGTTATTATCTCAATCAGTAATCGTACAATTCTAATAAGAAGTGTGCTTTAAAGCTGTTATGAGGTTGTTGGAAATTATCATAGGACCATTTTTTGAATTAATGACTACATTCACCAATAACCCCTAGTATTGTGAGCATTCGATCCTCACACATATTCTATGTCACTTTATGTGTTAAATTTTTTAGAAGTTTCTTATTCTAGGATTCTCTTATCTAGGCTTTAAGAAATAGACTCCTTTAAAAGAAATATGCAAGCTAATGATATAAAATCCTTTAAACTTCAATTTTAATTATGACAGTTGATATAGTTGTAACACCTAGCTAGACCATCACCCTAACCGTTGATACTTTATAGTTTTCTTAAAAACGTAAAATTCTTGAGGATGGTTTCTTAAAAACAATGTAGATTAGCAATTATGGATGTATTTGAGCCAAGCTGAAGCCGAGCTTCTAAGCTTCAAGTTGGCCGGCTCGCATTGAAGCTCGGGTTTGTCTCGTGGCTTGTGGCTCAGCAAGCTCGGTGAAATCAAGCTCAATCTCAACTGCCTCTACTCATCCAAGATTCATCGAAATTGAAGCTTAGGCTCGCTTGTTCCAAAGCTTTAAGCCTAAGCTCAACTTTTTTGAGGCTCACATGTAAGCTTAACTTTTAGGATGTGGATACAAACATTGTTACTTGGGGCTCGGATGTCAAATGAGCCTTTTATGTAAATACACAAAGATTGTTTAATGTATCCAGTCTATGTAAGACAATAGATAATTGTTAATGATAAGTGATAGGGTAGTATTACTAGCCAATAGGTGGCAAGTTTAGAAGTGTATGATAGCTTGCACAGGGGGTACAATTATTCTACTTCTGCTTTTATGTATGAGTTTTGGAAGATAAAAGGTCTCACTGTACAGAGAAGAGGGATGAGAAAAGAGAGAAAAGTTGGGCTAAGAGATAAATGAGACATTGTGGTGTAGGATTATTGTGTGATCATAAGTAGCAATTAAAATAATTATATTTACACAAAAAGTTGAAGTATCTAAACTTTGATAATTATTTCTTACAAAGGCTTGCTGGTTTATTGGCTTGGGTTGTTGACTTTGCATTTTTAGGTTTGGCTTGTTTAGGCTCAGCAAGCTCACAAGCCTTAGTTCATAAGGTTCGGGCTCTCATAGGATAATCAAATACGCTCTGCTCGGCTCATGCTTCCCACCAGCCAAGCTCTGCTAGCCAAAAAGTGAGCCGGTTCGCAAACCAACTCAGCTTAACTACATCCCTACTAATAAATAGTAATAACAACCATACCACATCATTTAAATCTCATTTTTAATATAGAAGGTGTTACATACAACTTCACTTGAACAGCACGACATCGTAGTTGTGTTTCACCATCTAACGATTAGAAAATTTTCTTAACGTGCAATATAATTTCAAACTTTTCTCACATTAATTGGCTGACCAATGCTTTCTTGTACATGACCGCAATATACAATTATAGGGTTGCACCTTGTCCCTAATAGGTCATATGCAATCATAAGCAATTGCTTTTGGAATATTCACTAGGCCTATAAGTCATCACAACTGCTGATCTATCTTCAGCTTGTTAACATACTACTTGAGGAACTTGAAATCATTTATTCTGTGATTGTCCTAAACATGCTTAGCTATGAGGTTCTTATAAGAACTAAAAGCAATGCCTTTTTCCTTGATCAAAGCCTTCACTAGAATGTGTTGGGCTTTTTTCCTTGACCAAATAGATGTTTTTAATTGCTTATTTTTACTCTACTTGAGATTATTTTTGATTTTATTTGAATTTTGTATGTTTGTTCAGGGAATAATGATTTGATGAAATATGAAGCCATTTACTTGGTGTGCAAGACTAATTAGAACATATTTTAGAAAGTTGCAGCCAAATGAAAATTGAAAATCAAGTGAATTGCAAATAATTTCCTAATTGTAATGACTTTCCTAATATTGATCAAGAATGAAAAACAAGAAACTTACTACAACCAGAATTTAGAAAGTGAAAGAAGGCTATCACCATTATAAAAGGAGGTCTTGGTACCACAATTTATTAAGCAATTTTTAAGCATCTAATTCAAGTTTGAGTTTTTATTAATTTATTCGATTCATCTTTCAGTTTCTGCTTCCAAGTAGGTTGTAATTTCTTTTCTTTCTCTCCCTCTCTCTATCTCCCTCCTTCTTGATTAAAGTTTACTGCTTTTTGAATTGTTCTGCTAATTTATATGCTAGTAGTTTTTAAATTTTCAATTATGTTAGATTAGATTCAATTTCTAATAGTTGAATGATTCTATTTTGTTTATTTATTGCTTTTAGTTTAACTAATATGGGTTAGTTTTATTTGTAGTGGCCAAGATTTATACCCCATTACTATATAATTGACTCTTAAGTACTACAACTGACAACTATATGTTTGTGGTATAAGTGTACATCCTTTTAGGATCGTATTAGAATGACCAAAACTCAGTTTCAAACCATAGCTAAAACCATAAGGTCAAATAATGATCCTGAGTTTTGTCTTAGTCGAGATTCTATTTACTCTTTTTTTGGGAAATGACATAATCCACCAAACCAGTTGTTGTCACATTATGTTAGAGTATAGAAACTAAGACCTTGTTTGGTAAAGAGCTTTCGGCCTCAAAAAGCTCTTTTTATGAGTATCGGCTGTTTGACTTGGGTCAAAAAGCTCTTTTGGTTGTTTGGTTAGATAGCTTTCTGAATTAGCTTTTTGAATTAGCTTTTTGGGTACAAAAAGTTAATTTAGAAAATGTTCTATGAAAGAATTTTTTGCATCAGCTTATTACTGTTCAACATCAAATTTATCATATTACCCTCTTCTTTTGACATAATTATATTTACGGTAGTTAGTACAAAAATCCTGCTCTTTATTTTCAAATGGCCTATATGTAACATTGGATTTTTTGTTTTAGATTTTTTCATTGGTTTTTTGGTCTTTTGGGACAAAAGTTGTGGAAGATAATGATGTTTAAATTAATGATTTTAATTGTAAAATTTTCTTCAATTTAAGAAATAATATAGATTAATTAGTATTTTGGGGTGTAGATCTTTCTAAATGATATTATGTTATAAATTTCAATTATTATCAAAAATAAAATTAAAGTCAATTAAACAAAAAAACTATGGTAATAAACATCAAATTTGGGTGAAGGTATAATTGTAATTTTATATATTTCACAAGTCAAAATCTATAATTCACAATTCATGTTAAAAAGAAAAATGAAATGCAATAAAAATAATTATGTTATTAAAAAAGGAATGAAGTTTTGTTAAGGGGCACAAGTGGAATTTCACTAAATAAGCTTATTAGAAATAACTAATTTTATCAAATACTTTTTTCAAAAACAGCTAATGCAATCAGCTAACAGCTAACACTTGATTGCCAAACAAGGCCTAAACCTAAGCCTTCAACAATCAATTTAAGTGTTTGGTTAAGATGATATCTAAAAATGATATTAGAATCTTTTTGAGTAAGAAGTCTCAAGTTCAAATCTAAACAGTCCTAATATTGAATATTGTGCAAAGTCAAGGGAGCCTCTGTAATATCTACATTTCAAGCTCAAAGAGCATTCATGTGACGGGACATACTAGATATAAAATCTATTCCTGAACTTTCAATCATTAGTTTATGCTTTTAATTGAGAGGCTCTCCAAACACATTCTCGACGCACGAGCAATTTCAGCTTCAAAGATCCAAAAGCCAAGATGCTCTTTATCTACATTGCAATGAATAGTGATCTTCACCTAACAATCCTAAGCAGCTGAGACACCTGTAAACAGAAGACCTTATTGAAGAGAAAAAGAGTACAAAACACACATTTTCACTACTCGAGCTTTAAGAGTAAACTTTTTGTACCTCACTCAAATCATCTGAGTGTGTTGTGGGTTCAAGCTGTGAGGTAAATCTTTGTACCTCACTCAAAACACATACCTATTTTTGTCTCTTCTAATTTTGTCTGCTCAAAGTCTCCGAATTCTTTACCGTTTGTTGATCAAAATCCTTAATTGTTCATATTTCGACATCTCTTTTTGCATGTGAAGTAAAAAGTTTTAATCGGTAAAATTTCTAGTCATCCCCACACTCACCCCCTTTAGTTATGCTAATTTGCCCTGGACCTTGTACTTTGGCACTAACATGAATTTCATTATCAAGCTAGTCATTTCCCTGTACTTTGGGACTGATGGGATTCATTATTAAGCTTCAACTCTAGTCATTTCCCTATTGGAGAACGACCTCAAATTTTTTTCTTTTTTTTTTTACAATGGTAAACGAGCCTAGCCCATCAGACCCCTATCTCAGGGGTATCCAATGGACCTTAACAGACCAAGGGGTAAGGGGTACCAAAACCCAAGCAAACTGCTCAGGAACCCAGCCCAACCGCAAAGTTTCGTGCACAGAGCACAGCATTTGCGTCCCCCTGAGTCGAACCCGGGTAGGGAGCATGGGGGAAGGCAGCAGTGGCCAACTAGGCCAACTGCTCTTCGGTAGAGAACGACCTCAAATTAATTGCAAATACAGGTGCTCCTTTTGTAGAATCTGAACAGTACAGAGAGCATCTTAGCAAGTTCAATTATCTTATACTTAACCTAACCTGGAATATGTAGTTCATAATCTAAATCAACTTCTATAGTACACTTATGTCTCTTATTTTGTTAGAGTACAAATCTACTCATTGGCCTTCAACCATCAGTTTAAACTTTTGGTTGATTTGATCTTTAATTTGAACACGGTATCAAAGCTTTCTAAGCAAGAAGTCTCGAGTTCAAATCTTAGCAATTCCCAAATTGATTTATTGTGCAAGGTATGGGGAGTCTTTATAACATCCACGCTTCAAGCCTAAAGAATCTTCACATGAGGGGCATGTTAGAGTATATACCTATTCTTGGGGTTTCAACCATTAGCTTAAACTTTTGGTTGTGTTGGAGTTAAGAAAGTAGGGTTTGTCCCTACATTAATAAAGAAATTAAGGGTTTGAGCATGTATATAAGCTTATGAGTTACTCGACCTATTGCTTGTTACTGTGTCACCACATGCATGGCTCGTTTATTTATGACCCAATTAATTAAAAAATTTACCTTGATATCAGAATGGGTTGCTCAATCTTGATTTATCATTGTTCCCATTTGATTAATTATGTACACATGTTGCGCCTTGTTCATAGTCCACAAGCGAGGGGGCATATTGGAGTTATAAATAGAAGTGAAATTTATCCTACATTGATAAAATTCAAACGTTTAAGTATGTATATAAACTTACTTTAGCTTCTGTTGTTGACATAAAAAAATCTCTTTCCATATCTTGGGATATAATCCAGATGGGTTTGCCCATTCTTTCGGAATAACCCCTTGTGACGGTTTCTCTGATAGCCACAAGTTCTTCTAATTCACTGAAAAGTATGGAAACCTCCTGTTGTTCGTCCAACGAAGTAAAAGTGGCAGAAGGTTGATGAATCATTATCCTAGCGTGAGGGAATGCTACACGTTTTTTATATTCTCCTCCAACCCAAGATATAAAATGCCATTGAAGCAGCCATCCCTGGGCATATTGTACTTACAATGGTTGGGACAAATTGCCAACTATGGGTGAGCCAAACACCTGAAACCGAAAACCAGTTAACCAGTTCCATTTTTCTAAAAAAAACCAGTTCGATTAATCGAACTGTAAAAATTTTACAATTACGGTTTTGATTTCGATTTCGATTAGGCCGTTTGATTTTTTTTCCCCTTAAGATAAATTCCCTTAAATTTTTCATTCTTGTAAGACCCCATTATCTATTCTTTAGCCTGCCAGAGTGCCAGTGGCCAAGTTCTTTATGTCTTTTGCATAAACCAAGTAAACTAACACCAATTTTCCACCCCATTAATCCATGATATTATATTTTTATAGATTGGATATCTTATGTCTAAATCAAATACATTATTTTGGAAATTGGCGTGACATCATTAACTGCATCAGCATGTCATGAAAATGGCAAACACTCAGCTGAAAATTTTCCTTTTGGAATTGATGCTTTTAATTGGCCAAACATCAGTGAGAAGCACGTGACTTATGTACGGGATGTAATTTGCATCAGCTATATAATTTCTAGAAGTATAAGCCAACTTGTTAATGGCGAAGCACTCAAATAAACATCGGAATTTATCCTGCAGCTTATACCATTATGTAAGAAGTTTATGCAAGAAGTTTGGGGTAGTTTGATAGTAGATAACTACGCTTTTTAATTCCACACCTAATATATTGTCGAATGTGTCTTTATTTTCAGTGAGCTACTTTTAAATTCACGATGTAACGTACTTGTTTTGGAACTCTAACAACTTCATGTGATGTTTTTCAAGTAACATGTGAGCATAAATAGAGCATTATGAGAACATTAGTGATGAAATGTAGAACTAATTGTTGATTATCAAAGTTGTTCGTGGTAGTTATCATTGATTGCTCGGTTATTAAATTTTTATGTACACATATAAATCATCTTTATCATTGTATTCTTTGTTGTTTCTAAATTAGAAAACATGTCACTATTTAATTTTATGAGGTGTTTAATACTTAACTATGCTAATAATAACTAATAGTTAAAAATTAATAGCGGACAAGTTACAGCTAGTAAAAATGACTAACAATGCAATTAGAAGGAGATGGCTATTCTCAAAATGATAACACGTAAAAGCGTAAAAGTGTGCTTGGTTTTCATAAGAAAAATCAAAATTCAATTATCACTCAATTAGATGGCTGTGAGGGCTTATCCATTAAAAGAATGCTAGTCATTAGGAAAGTCATAAATAATATATAAGAAATATTTTGTTTTGTTTAAAGGAGTCATAAAGGACATTTCGATATAATTGCAATACAACAAAAGAAAAAGGAACGGAAGTTAAGATCTAACGTACTCAAGCCCTCAGTTATAACCACGAGGACAGAATCACATTGGCTTACTATATAGGTAGCTCACATGATGAATGACTGACTTGTTCGGCTCAATTTTGTTAGATTATAAAGGATACTCGTTCAAGCTTGAATATATATACTAAAAATTAAAATTAGGGTTATGAAAATTATTGTGTTCCAAATCTAAATCGCCTACAATAGTAATGCCAATGTCAAGATCAGTTAAACTTGGAGAAGCAAGTATTTTCAAATAGGGTTAGATTACGTTATATACCTTCATCACTCGTTCACCTCTATTAATTCATTAGTTCATAATAATGATGACAAATGGAACATATGATTCAATATCAATATATATCTTATAGAACCATAGATTCTCTTATTCAGTAGAAACAAGTTACATAGATATATATAGCTTATTACTTGATTAAATTTATGGAGATAGTATAGTAGCCCTAATTTTAATTTTTTAGTAGCCCTGATTTTAATTCTCCAATGTATAACTTCTGACTCAAGCTAGGTACTTAGATCATTCCAAAATGACTACATCACTTAGAGATCGTTCAGAAAATCTGACGTAGATATTGTACATTAATGTTTCATACCATATTTCAAATCTTCACAAGGTTTGAAACAATCTTTCCTCTAAATTTGGAACACCCCTACATTCAATTTGTGGATCAATGTTGATTTGGAACCCCCTACTTTTACAACTTATAATTTTAAACAAAGTGAAATTAACATAGTCAATAGTATTGCTTTTAATTTGTATTGCTTATAATTTGAAGAGATGGAAATACAGAAATAAGAATAAATTTACCTTTGAAAAGTATATTATCTAAAATATGTCCTTACCAAACACAAGGCAGGTTACTTCATGAAATATCAAATTATTAACGAGGCCCTAGAGACATTCAACTACTAAACACCTATTATATACATTATACCTCAATATAGCAAGATGATCTTATTTAGTAATTAAGGGAGACAACAATGTGGTATTAATCATTACTTGCTTTTTGAGATTTCCTAGTAAGACTAGCTAGAATGTTATAAAACTAATTATGTATATGCATGCATGGATTACTCTCTAATATTGAACTAGAGAAGGTAATATATAAAACATATATATTCTATTGGATGTATAGAGCTATGTACGTCGCAATGAAAGTGGAATTTATCCCCCCCCCCCAAAAAAAAAAGAAAAATTGGACGTTTAGGTCATTGGAATAGTGCTTTTGCTTAAAGGATATAAAGATGGAAGAAGGATCTCGAGTATATATATTCTAGTTGCTGAGATTTCACTTCATCGACATCGTTATATATTATTTAATGGATAATATTATATGTGCTCATAGTATATGACACTTTGTACTCACAGTATCGGCATTCACATATTGCCAACACCTAATGTAATTAATCTAACAATAACATCATAACATAAATTGATTACCTTTATATTAATAAGTCATTTTTTATATTGATTTTGCGTCTGAATTTACAGAAAATGCATCATATGTAGTTGGAGTTTTAGGAAAGGAAGAATATGACAGAAGATAGAAAAGACGAAATTAAACAACGAATAACAGGATTCTAACTTAATCTACATATAACTAATTACATGTATTGAACACAGGTTCAACATTTCATGCCCTTCGCAGATCTAACTGATTAAGCACCAGTAGGCGCTTGATGATTGTACTGAGTACTAGTCGCTAATTGTCTGCAATATTTTCCGATATCTGGTGGAAGCCTCAAAATCAATTTTTCTTAATTTCTAGCTCATCAACCAAATTTTCGCTAATTATCAGGTGACCAAAAAAAGCCAGAAGGAAAAAAAAAGTCAACAAACAAGCAAATTAGAAGATTCCAGAAGTATCGTATCAGCAGAAGAAGAAGATGATGATGCAGCATCAAAAAATAAGAAAAACTAAAAAAAATGGGGGGGGGGGGAGAGAGAGAGAGAGAGAGAGAGAGAGAATAGAACCTGGAACTGGCGAAATCGTAGAGTTTGCCGGTGCTGGAGAAGATGACGACTCCGACTTCAGCATCGCAAAGAATGGCGAGTTCCTTTGCCTTTTTCAACAATCCATTCCTCCTCTTCGAGAACGTCACTTGTCTACTCGTCGAATTATCGATCCTCCTTATCACAATCTTTCCTCTCCCCATCGATTCCTCGTCTTTCTCTCTCTAAAATCCCCCAAATTTTGATCCCAAATCGATCAATGAATCAATCAATCAACTCCTGATTGATCGATGTCAAAGTTCAAAAGAAAAAAGAGAAAAATTAGCATAAAATAATACTGATAATGGAAAAATGAAGATTAGATTGAGAGGATCAATTACCAGATTGATTGAGGAGGATGAACTTGATTTGAGTTGAGTTGAGTTGAGGAGGAGAGAGAAAATGAACTCGCTGAGGGCGGCGCTCGCTGA